>CP126896.1:111940000-112232500 GCA_030440675.1 Furcifer pardalis | reverse complement strand
GTCCGGCTGGCCGAGGGAGAGACCGGCGAAGGCGGCGGCGAAGATCTTTTTAACGCCGCCCGAGTCCCGCAGCTGTTGCTCCCTCGCGTCCGGCTGGCCGAGGGAGAGACCGGCTAAGGCGGCGGCAGCGAAGATCTTTTTAACGCCGCCCGAGTCCCGCAGCTGTTGCTCCCTCGCGTCCGGCTGGCCGAGGGAGAGACCGGCGAAGGCGGCGGCGAAGATCTTTTTAACGCCGCCCGAGTCCCGCAGCTGTTGCTCCCTCGCGTCCGGCTGGCCGAGGGAGAGACCGGCGAAGGCGGCGAAGGCGAAGATCTTTTTAACGCCGCCCGAGTCCCGCAGCTGTTGCTCCCTCGCGTCCGGCTGGCCGAGGGAGAGACCGGCGAAGGCGGCGGCGGCGAAGATCTTTTTAACGCCGCCCAAGTCCCGCAGCTGTTGCTCCCTCGCGTCCGGCTGGCCGAAGAGAGACCGGCGAAGGTGGCGGTGGCGAAGATCTTTTTAACGCCGCCCAAGTCCCGCAGCTGTTGCTCCTTTGCGTCCGGCTGGCCGAGGGAGAGACCGGCGGAGACGGCGGCGGCGAAGATCTTTTAACGCTGCCCGAGTCCCGCAGCTGTTGCTCCTTCGCGTCCAGCTGGCTGAGGGAGAGACCGGCGAAGGCGGCAGCGGCGAAGATCTTTTTAACGCCGCCCGAGTCCCGCAGCGGTTGCTCCTTCGCGTCCGGCTGGCCGAAGAAGAGATCCATTCACAACTTGCTCTGTCTGTTGCACACAATGAAGCCCTCGCCCTGGAAACACACAGCCTCTTCCCTCGGACCAAACAAGCCACAGGCGCCGATCAGTTAAGAGCAGGGCGGGGGTAAAAAGATTGGGGCCACCTTCCACGGTCCACCATTAACACCTAAACCAGGGGTGCCCAAACTACAGCCCAAGGCCCAGATCCAGCCCCTGATGCCAATTCATCCGGCCCATGAGGCCCCCGTCGCTCCCAGAAGTGGAAATAAAACGCTTCCGGGAGCGATGAGGGCTTTGTGGGCCAATGAATTGGCGTCAGGGGTTGGATCCGGCCCCCGGGCCATAGTGACCAGCTCCCTGAACCACATGACTGGCCCACGGTCCAAAAAGGCCACCTCCCACCCATCTGGACCCCAAAGTTGTCTGAGGCAGCATGATCCAGCCCATGGGTTTAAAAGGTTGGGAACTCCTGGCCTACCATGATCCCTACTCAAGACTGAACTCACAACCCTCTGGCTGCAGGACAGCAGTTTTAACTCCTGTGCCACCAAGAAAGGGCAGGCAGAGGCCTCATCCCTACAGAGGAAGACCATCGTCCATAGCACTTTAGGAGGATCAGGGCAGGTCCAGGGGAGGAAACAGAGAGTGCCCAAGGCGGGGGGGGGCCCTCCACTCCTCATGTCTCCCCACAGGGAGACATCTCCAATCCATGGTAACAAATACGCCACAAGTCATGGCTGCTCTCTGCCCTAAGGCCAGTTTCACTGTCCAGTCCTTAGATAACCAACTGAGTACATTTTTAAAATAGGCTTTGATCTCACTGGAGCACCACCACCACCACCACCACCACCACCACCACCACCCCACACACACACACACACGTTTAATTGCCATCAAGTCTCTTCCAGCGATGTTAAGAAGGTGAGTGGCCTCCAAAGGAGTCCCATTGTCCCCCAAGCCCTCCTCAGGTTGAAAAGCCAAAGCCAGATTTCTTCAAGGTGTCAATGCATACTTCATGATAGGAACTGGCTGTGTTGTTTCACTATTTGTCCATAGGGTCTCCCCCCCCTTACAAATTGCCTTCCTTTCTAGAGTGTGGCAAGAAAACCATTCATTTGTCTAGAAGATTGTCAGAATTGTCATTGTGCTCCTTAAAAGTTTTAAACGGTATCGTTCCGCTTACTCTCTCACGACCTGCTGCAGCCCACACGGACTTGCACCTGAGAGTAAAACTTCCTAGGCTTTCAGATCATGGAAGGAAACAATGCATGGTTTTTGCGACCCCTGTGGAAATCTCTTCTGAGGACATGCAAGGCAGGCCAGGAGTGACCGCTTGGGGCTTCAAGACTTTCAAAACACAACTCATCACTCAGAGGTTTACCCTGCCTGGAGGCAACTGACAAGATCAGCCAAACTCTGGTTACTGTATTTGCCAGTGTGTAAGACGCATCGGAGTATAAGACGCACTCCGTTTTTATACACATTTTAAAGGGGAAAAAATAATGTTTCTACATTTTTTCATGAATTTCCAAAATTAACTCCATGAGCCAAAGAAAGGGGGAGGGAAGGATCTTTTAAGCCTGTTTCTCTCCCCCCATCTTATTCTCCTTGCTTGGTGGTGGGATTTGGGTGGGGAGGGGAGGGAGAATGATCCTTCCAGTAGGTGGGGGGGGGGGAATTGGCCCAGGCAAGTTTGCTCTCTTAGGAGCCTCTTGCCCACCCGATCTCAACCCACCACTGCTGACCATCAGGAGCCTGGGAAGGCAGGATCAGCCGGGCGAGGGAGCTCCTTTGGAAGACCCTCGCCCTTCGCCCTTGGCTTCTAGCCATCAGTGGCAGCTAGCTGCCAAACCGCACTAGCAGGGGAGGGGGGAGCTCTGACCAGCCAATAAGATGCACTCTGTTTGTTCCACTGTATTTTGAGGGGGGGTGTGCGTCTTATATGCTGGCAAATACAGTAATTTTCTGTTTACCAGATGGGGCCAACTCACTAATGGCCAACCCCCACCACAACTTTAACAACACAGAAGAAGCATGGCAAAGCCAGCCAGTGGGTAAGAAATTGGGGGCTTGGTGGGGGGCTCCTTGGCTCTGTCAAGTCTCTGCCCCAAAGCCCAAGGACCACTGGGGAAGCCACTGTAAGCTTCCTATCCCCCCCCCCCTTTTATCCACTGTGGTCAGCCTGCAAAGTGAGAAGCCGCGGCCACCCGCCACCCCTCCCCCCAAAAAAAGGGAAGGGAAGGGGACTTGAAATGAGGGAGGGGGCTTCACCAAAGCATGAGGAAGCTGAGTTGGGGGTGGGGTGGAGTGGGGGGAAGGTGGGGAGAGCGACAGACTCTGCTATTGGCTGAGGCTTCACAGCTCTCTGTTGGAACTAGATTTTGAGAGAAATGCAAGGGATTCATCTACTGAGATGAAAAGAATGAGCAGATGGTCAAAAGATTATATCCCAAATCCAGCACATGATTTGCAAAGCCATCATGAAAGACAGATTCTTCTTCTTCTTCTTCTGCTGCTGCTCCTGCTGCTGCTGCTGCTGCTGCTGCTTCTGAAACATATATCTCAAGCATTGCGAAGCAAAGCAACCACACTTCTATACTGCCCCATTATAGTGCTTTAATATCACTGTAATCCAAATATACGCACCAACCACCAGTGCAGATGAAGCCACAGTTGACCAGTTCTATGAGGACCTAGAACACCTCATAGAACAGACACCAAGAAACGATGTCCACATTATCATAGGAGACTGGAATGCCAAAGTAGGAAATCAAAAAGTAAATGGAATAAGAGGCAAGTTTGGTCTTGGAACACAGAATGAGGCAGGCCAAAGACTGATAAGAGTTCTGCCAAGATAACGCACTGGTCATAGCAAACACTCTCTTCCAGCAACACAAGAGGAGACTTTACACATGGACATCACCAGATGGCCAACATAGAAACCAGATTGATTACATACTCTGCAGCCAAAAATGGAGAACCTCCATACAGTCAGCAAAAACAAGACCAGGGGCAGATTGTGGTTCAGATCACAACCTACTGATTGCAAAATTCAGGCTTAGACTCAAGAAAATAGGGAAAACAACTAGGTCAGACAGGTATGACCTAGACAACATCCCTAAGGAATACATGGTGTAGGTGTGGAACAGATTCAATGGCTTGGACCAGATAGAGTGCCAGAAGAATTATGGACAGAGATGCGGGACGTCATGCAGGAGGCAGCAAAGAAAACCATACCAAAAGAAAAGAAAAGAAGCGTAAGAAAGCTAAGTAACAATTTGAGATATGCAGATGATACCACCCTAATGGCAGAAAGTGAGGAGGAACAAAAGAAGCTCCTAATTAGGTTGAAAGAAGAGAGTGAAAAAGGTGGCTTGAGACTCAATGTCAAGAAAACCAAGATACAGTAATGGCAACAGGCCCTATCAGTCCCTGGAGAATAGATGGGGAAGAAGTAAAAGCAGTGACAGATTTTACTTTCTTAAGATCGAAGATCACTGCAGATGGAGATTGCAGCCATGAAATAAAAAGGTGACTGATTCTTGAGAGGCAAGCAATGAGAAACCTGGGGGAGCATAGTGAAAAGTAGAGACATCACATTGCAAACAAAAGTCCTCATAGTCAAAGCAATGGTATTCCCGGTGGCAATGTATGGCTGTGAGAGCTGAACCATAAGGAAAACTGAGCGCAGAAGAATAGACGCCTTTGAAATGTGGTGCTGGAGGAGAGTTTTGAGAGTCCCCTGGACAGCAAGGAGAACAAATAGGTCAATCTTAGAAGAAATCAACCCTGACTGCTCCTTAGATGTCAAATTGTAAAGATGAAGCTAAAGTACTTTGGACATCAAATGAGAAGAGAAGATTCACTTGAGATAGCCTTGATGCTTGGAAAGGTGGAGGGCAAAAGAAGAAGGGGAAGGCCCAAGATGAGATGGCTAGATGGTATTGTAGAGACAATGGGCACAGAACTGAGTGGGTTGAGGAGGAGGGTGGAGGTCAGGAGTGCCTGGCGGACAGTGGTCCATGGGGTCGCAGAGGGTCAAAATCGACTGTGTGACTGACTTAGAGTGCTTAGTGCACTCTCTGGGCGGTTGACAAGATAGTTAGCATTTTGCCCCAACATGCTAGGTACTCATTTTCCCAACCTTGGAAGGATGGAAGAGGCCGAATCAACCTTGCTCCCTTGCAGGATTGAACTCACAACGTTCTGGGTGCAGTACCTCAGTTTAATCCCTGTGCTGCCATTGCAATTGACGTGCAGGAGCAAGCAGAAAACTAGAAAGCGACCTCCATGGACAACGACCCAAATCCACCTGTGCCGGGCGTGTGTGTCTTATCCAGAGTGAGTGTCTTGGGACTGCAGCAAGTATGGGTTGCTGCCAAGCGGTCTCTTCCCTTAAAGGGCCGGCGTGGCCCTAGCCACAATCCCCCGGGGCTGCCCAGGCATGTTACTATTTATTAAACTTCTATCCCGCTCCTCAAGGAAAAACTTTCCTACCCAGGGCGGCTAAGAGCATAGAACTCAACAGATACAAACCAACACAAAGACTAAAATGTCCATATCACACTGAGCTAATGCGCAGGAAAACAAGGGCCTGTTGGAGCATAACAGACAATGAGCCCAAGACCAGCCTCCTCTCCCTCACTGCTCCATCGCAACCCCTGAGATGGATGACTAGGGTGGCAAATCTCCCCCACGGCTGCCCACGTGCAGTCAGGCAGGCAGCCCCTACCAGGGGCAAGCAAAGCAGGAGTGCATTCTACAGGGGAGGAGGAGCAGAGGAGGAAAGGAGTCCTGCTCTTGGGGGGCCCATGGGGCAAACACAGGAGGAGGAGGACGGCAGCGGTGGTGGTGGTGGTGTCAAAGGAGATCCTCTCCCTTTGGCTTGGGCTGCTTGGATGTTCATGGGAGTCACCAGGTTTGGAAGGCTGCCCTTTTCACAGGAAGGAACCTAAGCAGCAGAGCCTGGGGAAGCCTGGAGTAGAAGGAAGGGCTTCCCTTTCCATACGGTTGTGGTGGTTCAAAGAGTTTTAATGCCCCACGCCCACACGCTCTGTAAGCTGCAATGAGTGGTACTTGCACCAAAAGGGCAGGTATATACATGTGAATAAATAAATAAATAAAATACAGTATATTTGCAGCCACTTTAGGGGATGGCACTTAAAGACATCCCCCCTGCCCCTGATTTCTGGAGAAACAACACACACTGGAGCAGCCCCCCCAAAAAAAAAATGAGAGAGAGAGAACAAGTAATCCATTTTGCTTGTTTGCATAACAGAAAGCCTTCCCTTGAATAACTCCTAGAGGCAAATGCAGAAAGAGCACATAACCAAAGTTTACTGGCAGGGATTTGACAAGCCCCCCCCCCATTCTCCCTGTTTCCAGAGCCCCCTCCTCAAAGAAAGCCAGAGATTTTATGTTAGAGAACGGCTTGATCTACTGGGTCTCCTTTCATTCAAACACCCAAGAAACTCTTCCTAAAAGGCAATGTTTCATCTGCTACATCTCACGGTGCGCAAAGGTTTCTTTCTAATCGTGGGAGGAGGAGGAGGAGGAGCTGCTTTGACCTGAGTTGTTTGTGTGGGTTGGCAGGGAGTGCCAGCAAGCGGGCTCAGGCACCGCCAGCACCGCCAGCACCGCCACCGGCTCAACTTGCCCATCAGATCTGATGACGCAAAGGAGAAAGTCAACATGGGCAAAGCCAACGCTCTCGATGAGGAGGAGACAGCGCTGAGGACCCGTCAGTCACTATGGGCACAATTGCCTCAACAACAACAACAACAACAACAACAACAACAACAACAACAACAACAACAACAACAACAACAACAACAACAACAACAACAACAACAACAACAACAACAACAACAACACAGGGTTGCCTTTCTTAGGGGTAAAAAAAGGAGCAGAGCAGAGAAGGAAAGGGAGAGAACAGAACGAAGCCTGGAACCAGAAATCCACCACAGATATCATTCATCAAACGTGCCCGAGAGAGAGAGAGAGAGAGAGAGAGAGAGAGAGAGAGAGAGAGAGAACACACACACACACACACACACACACACACACACACACACACACACACACACACACACACACACACACACACACACACACACACACACACACACACACGTATGCTTAACGAATTCTGTGCCACAGATTTGGCCAGACACAAAGGCAGAGATGCCAAAGAAGTAACTGGGACCAGTTCAAAGCCTAGGAAGGGACGTGGGGGGGGGGGAGGCAAAGAAGAGCAAGGCAGCCAGGACCCAAGGATGGGCCACAAGGCAGCAAGGCAGCCTCGGAGCCTGCAGTGTCCAGGTCCGGGCAGCCTCTGGTGATAGAGACACAGAAAACTCCAGCCTGCAGGACTAAACAGAGGGATAGGGCAAACTCTGTGCTGGGGTGATGGGTGTCCATGCCCACAGAGAGGGCTCTGAGTGCCCCCTCTGGCATGTGTGCCATAGGTTCGCCACCACTGCTCTAGGGCAGTGATGGCAAACCTTTTAGAGACCGGGTGCCCAAACTGCAACCCAAAACCCACTTATTTATCCCAAAGTTCCAACACAGCACCAGGGGAGGAAGGAAATGCTCCCACTGGGCTGCTGAGCAGAGGGGCGGGGCAAACTCTGTGCTGGGGGAGGGAGGAAGCGCTCCCATTGGGCTGCTGGGCAGAGAGGCGTGGCAAACTCTGTGTGGGTGCCCACAGAGAGGGCTCCAAGTGCCACCTCTGGCACGCATGACAGAGGTTCGCCACCACTGCTCTAGGGTGTGGTGCTCATCTCTGTTTACAACCAAAGAGCCAGCACTGTCTGCATCTACAGATATTTCTATGGTCATGTGATTGGCATGACTAGACGCTGGACACCGTTACCTTTCCCACCAAAGCAGTACTTATTTATCTCATTGTAATTTCTTGCTGTGGCTCAGATCATAATCTACTGATTGCCAGATTCAGGCTTAGATTAAAGAAAACAGGGGAAACAATTAGGCCACACAGGTATGATGACCTAGACAACATCCCTAAGGAATACACAGTGGATGTGTGGATTTAATGATTTAGAATTGACAGACAGAGTACCAGAAGAATTATGGATGGAGGTTCGGGACATCATACAGGATGCAGCAAGTAAAACTATACCAAAAGAAAAGAAGTGTAAGAAAGCAAAGTGGCTGTCTGATGAGGCTCTTAAAATAGCGAAGGAAAGAAGGAATGCAAAAGGAAAAGGCGAAAGAGGGAAAAGTCAATCAATTAAACAGAGCTTCAAAAAAAGCAAGAAGAGATAAGGAAAACAAATGAACAATGCAAAGCAATAGAGGAAAACAACGTAAAGGGAAGGACTAGAGATCTTTTTTAAAAAAATTGGGGAAATCAAAGGAACATTTAAAGCAAAAAAGACCATAATAAGGAACAAAAACGGCAGGGATTTAGGTGATGCAAAAGAGACTAAGAAAAAAATGGCAAGAGTACACAGAAGATCTCTACAAAAAGGACCTCAACACTCCTGGCAATCACTGTGATGAGAGCATTGAACCTGAGCAAGACATCCTAGAGAGTGAAGTCAGAAAGGCCCTAAAAAACAATGCAAACAACAAAGCCAGTAGAGATTATGGTATCCCAGTTGAATATTTCAAAGCTCTAAAAGATGATCAAATTGTTGCATTCTATATGCCAGCAGATTTAGAAAACACAACAATGGCCACAGAATTGGAAAAGGTCAGTATACGTTCCAATGCTCAAATTATTGAACAACTGCACTCATCCCACCCGCTAACAAGTTCATGCTCAAGATAATACAGCACAGGCTTCAGCAGCACATGGAGAGAGAACTACCAAAAATGCAGGCAGGGTTCAGAAGAGGCAGGAGGACTAGAGACCACATCGCCAACATACGTTGGATCATGGAGAAAACAAAGGAATATCAGAAACATGTCTACTTCTGTTTCATTTACTACACCAAGGCCTTTGACTGTGTGGATCACAACAAAATGCGGCAGGTAATTAAAGAGATGGGAATACCGGAACACCTTATAGGCCTCATGAGAAATCTGTACATGAATCAAGAGGCAACAGTTAGGACAGAATATGGAAGGACAGACTGGTTTGGAATAGGAAAAGGAGTAAGACAAGGCTGCATTTTGTCACCCTGCTTATTCAACTTATACACAGAGCACATAATGCGCAATGCAGGGATGGAGGAATCACAATTTGGGATCAAAATTGCTGGGAGAAACATCAATAATTTGAGATATGCAGATGATACCACCCTCATGGCAGAAAGTGAGGAGGACCTAAAGAAACTCCTGATTAGGTTGAAAGAAGAAAGTGAAAAAGCTGGCTTGAGACTCAATAACAAGAAAACCAAGATAATGGCACTAGGCCCTATCACTAACTGGAAAATATTTATTTAAATTTCTATACCGCCCTCCTCACCGAAGGCGACCCATGGCGGTTTAACACATCCTAAAAAACATAAAAACAGTACAGGCTAAAATTCTAAAAGTTCTCAAAATCCACAGTTAGAACCAATTAAAACTATGACTAAAACTTTATATGATTTAAAAACGTAAGAACTTAAGAGAGCAGGGGAAGAAGTAGAAGCAGTGACAGATTTTACTTTCTTAGGATCCAAGATCACTGCAGATGGTGATTGTAGCCTTGAAATAAAGATGTGATTGATGCTTGGGAGATAAGCTATGAGAAACCTGGGGAACATAGTGAAAAGTAGAGACATCACATTGCAAACCAAAATTCGTCTAGTCAAAGCAATGGTATTCCCTGTGGCAATGTAGGGTTGTGAGAGCTGGACCATTAGGAAAGCTGAGCGCAGAAGAATAAACGCCTTTGAGATGTGGTGTTGGAGGAGAGTTTTGAGAGTCCCCTGGACAGCAAGGAGAACAAATAGGTCGGTCTTAGAAGAAATCAACCCTGACTGCTCCTTAGAAGGTCAAATAGTAAAGATTTATTTATTTATTATTCGCATTTAATATCCCGCCCCAATCGAGAAGATCCGACTCTGGGCGGCTTACAACATACATTACCGTCATAGGTAATGGTCATAACAATATATAAAAACCTTAAAAGTTCATAATAATTCATAAAAATTTAAAACACTAAAACAGATAAAACAGCTAAAAACCGATGCAAATACAGATACAGATGCCAAGTGGGGGGAAGGATGGCTGCCCTTAAATCAGCCATCCTAGGTGGGAACCTGTGTTTTATTTATTTATTTATTTATTTATTTATTTATTTTTCAAATTTATACCCCGCCTCGCTCAGGCGAACCTGACTCTAGGTGGCTGTGTCCCCACACTTGACCCGCCAGCCAGGTCTTTACGCCCTTTCGGAAGGGCAGGATCTCCGCCTGCAGGCGCAGCTCTGTCGGAAGGAGCTTCCAAAGGGCCGGGGCGAACACAGAGAAGGCTCTCTTCCTAGTGCTCGTGAGGCGAGCATCCCTAGCTGATGGAGTAACAAGAGAGCCCCTCCGATCCGCCCTGGTGGGAAGGGCAGACGTTCTGCTAAAGTACAGTAAAACCTCATATAACACTAAAACCTGGTTCCACAAGTCTTGGTGTTATATGATTTTTAGTGTTATCTGATGCATGTTAAAATCCTATGGGATCCATAGAGATACATTGTAACCACACAGGCTTTAGCGGTTGTTATCTGAAGCATCCTATAGGATCTTAATGTTATCTGATGCAATTCTTCCCCCCAGATTCCTTAATGTTATGCGATTTTAGTGTTATTCAATACTAATGTTATATGAGGTATTACTGTACTTTGGACATCAAATGAGAAGAGAGGACTCACTGGAGAAGGCCTTGATGTTGGGAAAGGTGGAGGGCAAAAGAAGAAGAGGCGGCAGAGAATGAGATGGATAGATAGCATTGTGGACACAATGGGCACAGAGCTGGGCAGGTTGAGGAGGAGGAGGGTGGAGGAGGAGGAGAAGGGCACCAGGTGTGCAATGGTCCATGGGGTTGCAAAGGGTTAGACACGACTATGTGAGTGAACAACAACAATTTATTGCTTTTTAACTGCTAGGTTGGCAGAAACTGAGACATATGGTGGGAGCCCACTCCGTTGTACAACACTCAGATCTCAAAATGCTGACCTGCTGACCTACCAGTCACCAAGTTCAGCTTCTTAGCCAGCCCTAGTCACAGGATCCACATCAGCAGGGAGTGCCAAGTATGGCCGGTTCCCAGGGACACCAAAAAGCAGGCAGAAAATACCTCCTACTCCATCCCTGACAGGAAGCCATCCACGTGCCAATGCTTTCATGTCTCCAGTGGCTCTGGGAAGGCCAGGGGGCACAGGCGGTGAGAAGGTGCCTGGGACGGACTCCCTTGCTCTCTGTGGGTTGCTGGAGCTGGCCCAGAACCCCCTTCTTCCTCTGAGCTCCACATCTCCTCCTCTTCCTCTTCCCCCCACCCCCAGCAGAAGAGTCCTCTGGCTTCCCAATCCATCCCCTGCCTCTCCAAGAGCGCTCCATTTGCACACTGCCTGTCCAGATCAGGGCGTCTGTCCTAGAAGCAGGAGTCCTGTCTAGAGCAGGACAGGACTCACACACAAGGCAGCTGGATGGATGGACGGACAGACAGATTAGTCATAGGTGGTAGTTAACTAATCTGACCATCCTGAGGTGGCAAAGTCCACAGGAAGCAGTGATGGTCCCCAATGGATTAAATGGTCCCACTTGAATCCCTCTTGATAGAGGGGAGCATCTTCATCTAGCCTGCCCTCAGGCTGAGCAGGACTTTGTGTGCCAAAAGGGCTCAGGAACAGAAAGTGATTAATGGATCTGGATCTGTGGTAAATGGGTGTCATGCTCTGATGCAGAAGGCAAATGGAAGACCACTGCATTACAATATTGTTCCCAGGACAATTTTCATGGCTGATTGCCATGAGGATTGCCAATATTCAGAATCAGATATGGCACTTGAAAAAGAAGACGTTTATGACCTGTCCTCTGGTGAAAGAGAGAATGGTTTGCCTCCACCATTAACAGGATTGCTTATCAAATATTTGAAGATGGCTATTACAGTTTTGGATCAAATGTTTAGTTAGGCCAAAATAAACACCTCCCATTTGCATTAGCTTTGCAAATAAAGTGTTTGCTTCTCCTTATTGTCAAACTACTATTCCACCCCAATGTCTGCCACCAACCCCGCCCAGTGTGCAGTGGTAAAATTGACCCACATGGTCTCCCCATGCCAGAAGCAGCAGCAGCAGCACCCCCCAGGGGAGGGGGGTTTGTTTCCTGGCCAGTTGCCGTTTTGAACTGAGCCGTGAGGACAGGGTTGCCGTCCGTCCCTCCCTAATGCAATCCCTGAGATTACAGGGAATTAATCCTGCTCTCACTGGCAAGGCAGCCCAGCGCCCGCCCGCCTCTTCCAGGTGACCTGCTTCCTCCAGCCATAATTGAGGCCATCCTAAATTGGAATTTCTTTTTTTGGGGGGGAGGCGTCCCCCAAAACTGACTCCCAGCCTCTTGCAAAGGAGGGCAAGTCATTCCTTCAAAAAGCAATCCGTGGATTTCACACCTGGCACCAGGAGCGCCCAGACCAGCCTCCGCCCGTCATCAAAGTCTAGGCACATTTCACTCTCAATTGAATCCCATTTTAATTTGCAGCTTCCCTCAGGAAAAGGGTCTGATTAGAGTTGGTTCAAAGCAAAACCCTTTGTTCTGGAAAGTTACTTGCTCCTGAAAGGCAGCCGTTTCCTGCCAGCAGAGAGAACACCCTGCTTTTCTTTCTTTCTTTCTCTCCCCCCCCCCCCCAAAGGCTTCACTCTCTGGATGGCCCAGTTGGAAACTTCCACGGCACACCATGAGAAAGTTAAGCACTGGCTGCTGTTGAGCCCAGCGGCAGCTAAATCACAATCATCATCGACCCTGAGTGGAAAGCGGGGCGGGGTGGTGGTGGTTCCCAACAGTTGGGCACCCACCCTTTCCTCCACTCCTCTTCTAGAGAGGACAAGCAGGAGGACAAGCCTTCCTCCTTCCAGGTTCAGAGAGCCAGGACAGATTGTCTATCACCAACTAGGAGAAAAACAACTGATCTTTTGACACAACACAATCCGCCTTGGGCCCAAAGGAGGGCAGTAGGGTGTGCCTTTCTCTCTCATGGTCCCATATAAAGAGGGCACACAAAAATTTAATGAGCAACACACAATTTGCCAAAACACACCACCGATTCAGGTTTTTCTTGAATGCCTCCAAGCACTGGAGCACTTGCCACTTCCTGAGGTCATGGGTTCTGTTGTCCTACTGCTCTAATTCATTCATTCATTCATTCATATTTATCCACTGCCCTCCTCACCGAGGTGACTCATGGTGGTTTACAAGTCATAAGAAACACCACAATAAAAACATAAACATTTCCTAAAACCTCAAATTTAAAACAGTTAAAGATTAAAAATTTAAAATATAAAAAGTTTAAAAGATCACCAAATTGCTACATCTTACTGATTAAGAAGTTGAGGGAGGGGGGGGGGAATCATTGTGCATCCCATACCCCATACCTGCTCTTACCAGTAAAGAGGTTTTTCCTCCTGAGATTTACGGTAGTCTTCATGTGGATTCCTGCAGTGTGACCCTATTCTTACATGACCTACACAAGGGGTGCCCAAACTACGGCCCATGGGCCAGATTTGGCCCCCAACACCAATTCATCCAGCCCACGCTGCCCTCATCGCTCCTGGAAGTGGAAGTAAAATACGCCCATGCGGGCACATTTTACTTCCTCTTCCAGGAGTGATGAGGGCAGTGTGGCCTGGATGAATTGGTATCGGGGGCTGGATCTGACCCACAGGCAATAGTTTGGGTTTAAAGAGAGAAGATGACAGCCTAAAAGCCTATCTCATCCTGTTGCAAAACAGATGGCAAGGTGTGTTTTACTTCTGGTTCCAGTTGGAGGAACCATGTGACCGGCGGCCCACTGAACCATGTGACTGGCCCTGTGGCCCAAAAGGTTCGGGCACCCTTGCCCTACACTGTGCATCGCCTGTGCAGGTTCCCACCACTGAGAAGCCTCTTCCCTCCATCACCTCTGTGACCTTTGGGCTTCCTTCTGTTCCTTCCTTAGTTCCTTGTTCTTTGCACTGTCTGCCTTAGACACTGCTAGGGGGAAAGTGAAAACCCACCGGCCTGCTGGCCCCTTGGTCTCCCCTGCCTAATTCCCTCCACAAACAGACTCCTCTTCAACTCTGCTGTGCTCTGTTAGAAGCCAACAAGCAGGAAAGCCATTGGCCGAATGCACTGTGTCGGGAGGAGGAGGAGGCGCTTTCTTCACGAGCAAAGAGGAGAAGAGGAGGGAGAGATCTCTAAGTACAAAATTCAACCCTCGCATAAAGAAGAGCACCTCCTCCTCCTCGCTTCCAGAGGAACTCGCTTAAAGGGCAGGATTTTCTCAGAACGGTCTCCTCGCTTAACAAATAAAACAAACCAAAAACTCGCTTAACAAATAAATCAGGGTTCACAATCTCCCCCCCCCCCGCGCCAGAAGTCACAATGGGTCACTTACAAAGGTATTTCACTTAAAGAGCAAACTCGCTTAAAGAGCAATCCTGTGGAACACATTATGCTCTTTAAGCGAGCTACCACTGTACACGCAAAAGCCAAGAGGTCACCATGTGCCTTAAACCCCTGTTTTGTTTGCGTTTATGCCACTGAGCAAACAGTGATGCAACTAAAACACTGTTTACAAACTGTTGAACAAGCAGAAACACAGGATGACATCAGAGTCATACCCCAGGCCTGGAGAGAGAAGGGGCAGCAGACACACCCAATGGCCATCATAGTGGGCTCTACCAGAACCTCCTTTTTGTTTTTGTTGTTCAGTCGCACACTCGATTCCGACCCTCTGCGACCCCATGGACCACTGTCCACCAGGCACTTCTGTTGTCCTCCACCATCCCCCTCAACTCACTCAGCTCTGCGCCCATTGTGTCTTCAATACCATCTAGCCATTTCATTTTGGGACGCCACCTTCTTCTTTTGCCCTCCACCCTTCTCAGCATCAAGGCTTTCTCAAGTGAATCCTCTCTTCTCATTTGATGTCCAAAGTACTTTAGCTTCATCTTTACTATTTGACCTTCTAAGGAGCAGTCAGGGGTGATTTCTTCTAAGATTGACCTATTTGTTCTCCTCGCTTTCCAGGGGACTCTCAAAACTCTCCTCCAACACCACATCTCAAAGGCGTCTATTTTTCTGCGCTCAGCTTTCCTAATGGTCCAGCTCTCACAACCCTACATTGCCACAGGGAATACCATTGCTTTGACTATGTGAATTTTTTTCTCAATGTGATGTCTCTACTTTTCACTATTATGTTCCCCAGGTTTCTCATTGCTTGCCTCCCAAGAATCAGTCGCCTTTTTATTTCATGGCTGCAATCCCCATCTGCAGTGAGTTTTGATCCCAAGAAAGTAAAGTCTGTCACTGCTTCTACTTCTTCCCCATCTATTTTCCAGGGACTGATAGGGCCTGTGGCCATGATCTTGGTTTTCTTGATATTGAGTCTCAAGCCAGCTTTTGCACTTTCTTCTTTCAACCTAATCAGGAGCTTCTTTAGGTCCTCCTCACTTTCAGCCATGAGGGTGGTATCATCTGCATCTCAAGTTGTTGATGTTTCTCCCAGCAATTTTGATCCCAAATTGTGATTCCTCCATCCCTGCATTGCGCATTATGTGCTCTGTGTATAAGTTGAATAATCAGGGTGACAAAATGCAGCCTTGTCTTACTCCTTTTCCTATTCCAAACCACTCTGTCCTTCTGTATTCTGTCCTAACTGTTGCTTCTTGACTCATGTACAGATTTCTCATGAGGCATATAAGGTGTTCTGGTATTCCCATCTCTTTAATTACTTGCCACATTTTGTTGTGGTCGACACAGTCAAAGGCCTTAGTGTAGTCAATGAAACAGAAGTAGACTTGCTTCTGATAGTCCTTTGTTTTTTTCCATGATCCAACGTATGGTGGCGATGTGGTCTCTAGTTCCCCTGCCTCTTCTGAAACCCGCCTGCACTTCTGGTAATTCTCTCTCCATGTGGTGCTGCCGTCTATCCTGTATTATCTTGAGCATCACATTGCTAGCGTGAGGGATGAGCGCGATTGTTCGATAATTTGGACATTCTTTGGCATTACCCTTTTTGGATAGTGGAACGTATACAGATCTTTTCCAATCCTGTGGCCATTGTTGTGTTTTCCAAATCTGCTGGCATATAGAATGCAATAATATGATTCCATCGTCTTTTAGGGCTTTGAAAAGTTCGACTTGGATACCATCAACTCCACTGGCTTTGTTGTTTGCAGTGTTTTTTAGGGCCTTTCTGACTTCACTCTCTTGTCTGGCTCATGTTCAATGTTCTCATCATTGTGATTATCAGGGGTGTTGAGGTCCTTTTTGTAGAGTTCCTCTGTGTAATGTTTCCATCTTTTCTTAATCTCTTCTGCATCTGCTAACTCCTTGCCATCTTTGTCTTTTATCATGGTCATTTTTGCTTTAAATGTTCCCTTGAGTTCCCCAATTTTTTTGAAAAGATCTCTAGTCCTACCCCTGATATTGTTTTCCTCTATTTCTTTGCACTGTTCTAACATGCCTTTATTTGTTTGTTTGTTTGTTACTCACATTTCTACAGGGCAAACCTTTCAATAACACTGTAATCCAAATATACGCACCAACCACCAGTGCAGATGACGCCACAATTGACCAGTTCTATGAAGACCGGCAACACCTCATAGAACAGACACCAAGAAATGATGTCCACATTATCATAGGAGACTGGAATGCCAAAGTAGGAAATCAAAAAGTAAATGGAATAAGAGGCAAGTTTGGTCTTCGAACACAGAATGAAGCAGGCCAAAGACTGATAAGAGTTCTGCCAAGATAACGCACTGGTCATAGCAAACACTCTCTTCCAGCAACACAAGAGGAGACTTTACACATGGACATCACCAGATGGCCAACATCGAAACCAGATTGATTACATACTCTGCAGCCAAAGATGGAGAACCACCATACAGTCAGCAAAAACAAAACCAGGAGCAGATTGTGGCTCAGATCACAACCTATTGATCGCAAAATTCAGGCTTAGACTAAAGAAAATAGGGAACACAATTAGGCCAGACAGATATGACATAGACAACATCCCTAAGGAATACACAGTGGAGGTGTGGAACAGATTCAATGGCTTGGACCAGATATTCCCGGTGGCAATGTATGGCTGTGAGAGTTGGACCATAAGGAAAGCTGAGCACAGAAGAATAGATGCCTTTGAAATGTGGTGCTGGAGGAGAGTTTTGAGAATCCCCTTGACAGCGAGGAGAACAAATAGGTCAATCTTAGAAGAAATCAACCCTGACTGCTCCTTAGAGGTCAAATTGTAAAGATGAAGCTAAAGTACTTTGGACATCAAATGAGAAGAGAAGAGTCACTTGAGAAAGCCTTGATGCTGGGAAAGGTGGAGGGCAAAAGAAGAAGGGGGCGGCCAAAAATGAGATGGCTAGATGGTATTGTGGAGACAATGGGCACAGAGCTGAGCGAGTTGAGGGGGATGGTGGAGGACAGGAGTGCCTGGCGGACAGTGGTCCATGGGGTCGCAGAGGGTCGGAATCGACTGTGCGACTGAACAACAACAACAAAACTTTTCTACCACCGCCCCCTTGCCGAGGCAACTAGGCGGCTCACAACAAATAAAAACTCACAAAAATATCAAAATAGCATTAAAATAGAATTATTTAAAATTACGGGGAAAAAATAAAAATTAAAACCTTTATTTAAAAAATGCCCTCCCAACATCACATACTGACAGCCCGAACAACAGTTAAACAAGCCAACCCAGGGTGGTTGTTTCCCCAGGAAATAAGAAGCCCAGGACCACTGGTGGAAACACCTCCTAGACGACCCTGGATGTATAGCCTAATTCTGGGAGTCTGGTAAGCAAGCCACTCACCCACTCACCCAGTTGACACACTCAAGTGGCCCAAGGGGTCCAGCTCTCTTGCCCAAGAAGTGGTGTCTTGCCTGGCTGGCCACAGCAGCTGACCAAGGCCCTCCTCTGGTTAGCAGGCAGGCAGGCAGGCGCATTAAGCACGCCTGGAACTGAGACAAAGGGTCAAGAAGAGCCACTGAACTGTAAAGAATCAACAGACTGATAAGCAGAAGATGGAAGTAATTAGGCAAAAGCCAGGATTCCTAACCCACACACCACCGGCCATCCCTTGGAGAGCGAGGCACTTCCTGGCCTGAAGCACTTTAGCATCATTTGGCCTCTGAGACCAGGAAGCCCTCCATGAGCAGCAGGCCTTCCTGCGAAAGGCAGAACAACACATCAGACAGACAAACAAAGCCACCATGACAAAACGAAAGCAAGTGAATTTGCCAAATGCACAACGTTTGCATTACATAAATACACAAGCTTCTTCCCTTGAGGGTGCTCTGCCTCTAGCTGTACCATCGACTGTCACAAACCTGGCCACAGAAATGGCAGCACAAACAGGTCTGTGTCACAACATTTCAACCACCCAGGAGACTCCATCACTGATCTCCAAGTGGCCGTACATTTGTGCGTGTGTGCATGTGCGCGATAAGATAAGATAAGATAAGATAAGATAGATCGCGCGACGTGAAAAAAAAAGCCCTGTTCCTTTTCTGAAGAGGAAAGGTAACAGGGGGGCAATATGGTTTGCTTGGGGTGGGAACTGCGAGTCCCCCCCCCCCAGCAAACCAGTGGTCCCAGCATGGGATCGCCCTTTGCTTGCGAAGGGAACATGCAAGCAAAGGGTGACTGGTGCCCAAACCCAAGCACTGAACCCACACTGGCATTGGCGCTGGGGTTAGGGAAAAGACCAGGGGCACCCCCCCAATTCTTTCCCCCAACCCAAGCGCTGAACCCACTGTCATCAGTGCTGGGGTTGGGGGAAAGAATGGGCTTAGCCGGGGGGGGCGTTCTGAAGAGAGGCTTGGGACCCTTTTCCCAGCTTCTCTCCAGAAGCCCCCCACCCACCTGGATAGCTAAGCCCCTTAGCAATCCAGGCCGGGGGGGGTCACCAAACTCCACCCGAGTCCCAGCGATCAATCGCTGAGGCTGTGAGGGAGTTCAGGGACAGGTTTAGGATTGGGGTGGCTGGAGGTGCCTTTCACCCCCAGCCACTCCAATCCTAACGCAGGCAGCCCGCTCGGGCTCCCTGCTTTGGGATCGGGGTGGCTGGGGGTGGAAGGCACCCCCAGCCACCCTGATCCCAAAGCAAGCAGCCCGCAGCTATGGAGGACTCCTCCGTCAGCTTCCCCAGCCACCCGGCTCCTGCCTCTGCAGCTGCAGGGTGGCTGGGAAGCCAAACGATTACCTCGGTTAACGCTAACAGATCGTTATCCGATGCAAAAAAAATTTGAAATTTGAAATTTTTGCATCATTATCCGATTTTAGCGTTATCCAATGCAATCGTTATCATCTAGAGCATGAGTTCTCAACCTTTCTAAGCCAGGGGCCATTGGGTCACGTTCCCTCAAACAGCTTCAAGGGCCAGAGAGCCATTTTGCCCTTCCTCCACCCTATGGCACTTCCTGGTGTGGTGGAGGTGGTTGTGGGCCACATGAAATGGTGCCATGGGCCATATCTGGCCTGTGAGCTGCTAGTTGAGATTCCCTGATTTAGCGGATGAAACTGAGCTCAGAGATTTTTTAGCACACTGCAAATAATATATATAGAATAGAAAATGATAATGTGAACTAAGCAGCACCTCATTCAAGATTCAAATATCCATACACTTGTAAGAGAGAAGCATTTAAACAAAACATTTCAGCCTCCACCTGCTTCTGTTAAGTAAAAGTCAATTAAATTGCTATTTTATTTCTGCGTAACCCCACCTACACCCCCACCACCTCCCACCCCTGCTACCTCTGAGATCTTCTATCCCATGTGGCTGTGCACTCCGTGGTGGAAGACTGTAATCAAGACTGACATAAACCCAGTAAGTCCTCTTATAGGTTTCATTATACTTTTACTTTGGTTCTTTCTCTTGCTGATACAGTACAGCCTAAGCAAGGGGGGGCAGGAGAGGTCTCCAAGCTACATGAATCAGAAAATGCAGGCCGTTGGGGCAAACAAAGCCACTGACCGTGGGGAGGCTGGTCAACATCGGCAACCTGTCCCAAGGAGGAATAATCTACAGGATGGACCTGAAGTGGAATCAGACCCAAAAGCCCATTGGGCACCACACTCTGGTTCACATGGTGGCCCACCCACCCCCGGGTCCAGGAGGTGAAGGCAGCCGCAGGACTGGCTCTCCAGGAGTGGACTATTCCAAGGGCTGGGGGGGGGGCTATGCTTTGGCCCACTCCCAGGCATGGTCATTTCCAAGGCAAAACTTATGGTGAATATAAGGCAGGAGATCTCAAGCTTTAAAAGCCATTGGGGGGCCATTGGGTCACACTCCCTCAGGCAGCTTTGGGGGCCGGGGGGCCATTTTGCCCTTCCTCCACCACATGGCACTTTCTGGTGTGGTGGAGGCCCACATGAAATGGTGCCGTGGGCCGCATCAGCCCCATGGGCCACAGGTTGAGAATCCCTTAGAAGGGATTATTGCAGAGGCCACCAATTACATTCCCTGCCATTTAAGTACTTCTACTGCTGCTGCCATATCCGAATCTGAAGCTTGGCACTCATCATGGCCATCAGCCTTAAAGGCTATCCTGAGAATATAATGCAGTGGCCTTCCAAATCACAGCATGAACCCCCCCCAAAAAAAATACCACTGATCCAGTACCATGATTCACTTTCTGGTTCTGAGCCCTTCTGGAACGCAGGCCCAGGCCAGGATGGATGAAGCTGCTGCCCTCCTTTAAGAGGGATTCAAGTGAGACCATTTAATCCACTGGAGGGGACCCTCACCCTTCCCTGTGTACTTCGTCACGCAAGAATGTTAGTCCTCAGGGTTGTCAGGTTAGTTAACCGCCACCTGACACTTGGTGTTGAGTCGCTGCAGTAGGGTCTACTTTATTCCCGTAGCAGGATAACCTGGCAGTATTTAAGTACTGCCAAGGCCCAAAACCCCTCTTCCAACCCTCTCAATACACGGGATGGAAATCCATTCAGATTTTGAGCAGTTCTGCCACATTGTTCCAATTGTAGGAGTCAATGTCTCCATCTGGTAGTATTTCCAATCAATCAGTTGGCCTATCGGTCTGTCTGTCTATCTACCTATCAAACATTATTATTCTTCAGCTGCTGTATCAATTCCGGATATTGGCTATCATCATGGTGATTATTTATTTATTTATTTATTTTATTACATTTGTATCCCGCCCTCATCCAAAGACTCAGAGCAGCTTACAAAATTAAAACACAGTTAAAAACACATTGATTACATTTTTAAAATTTAAAAGTTAAAAGGGTTAAAAATCAGGGGGAGAGGTGGGGATTATTCAAAGGAGCCAGCCGGCCAAACTGACTGTCCAGCCCGAACCCCACGCATGCCCTGCCAGCCAGGTCTTCACCCCCTTTCTGAAGGGCAGCAGCTCTGTCTGGAGGCGCAGCTCACTTGGCAAGCGGTTCCAAAGGGCCAGAGAGGACACAGAGAAGGCTCTCCTTCTAGTGCAAGAGAGGTGAGCCTCTCTAGCCGATGGCACGACCAGAGAGCCTTTCCGGTCCGCTCTGGTGGGATGGACAAATGTCTCTTAAGTATCCTGGCCCACTACCATGTAGGGCTTTAAAGGTCATTACCAGCACCTTGAATTGCACCCGGAGGCATATTGGAAGCCAGTGCAGCTCCCGAAGCAGTGGCGAGGCTCAGGCATAACGCCCACACCCATCACCACCTGGGCAGCCACATTCTGGAAGAGCTGCAGCCTCCGAACGGTCACCAAGGGCAGCCCCATGTAGAGTGTTCTTAACTGCTCAGAAAAGTTCTTCCGAGACACGCTGGTCTCTCAGGTTCTTCAGCCATGAAGTCAATCTACGTCCAGGGTGGCCTCTTTCTTCCCAGGGACCTTTCCTTGCAGAGCGAGTGGGGGTATTCTATACTTTGTGTCATTTCCCCATGATCTGCCCAAGGTATTGGAGCTTTCTTTGTTTAATGGTCTTAAAAAGTTCTTCTTCTCTATCCATCTGGCCCAGGACTTCTACATGAGTTCCATGGTCAACTCCGTGATATTCTTAGCAGCTATCTGTAGATTCAATTCTCTCTCCCGATGCTTTAGTCAATGGAACAGCATGTGGAGAGAGAATTACCAGAAGTGCAGGCGGGGTTCAGAAGAGGCAGGGGAACTAGAGACCACATCGCCAACATAAGATGGATCATGGAAAAAACAAAGGAATATCAGAAACAAGCATACAGTAATACCTCAGATAACGTTTACCTCGGATAAGGCTAAAATCGCATAACGTTAAGCAATCTGGGGAGGAGAATTGGATTGAATAACGTTAAGGTCCTATATGGGATGGATCGGATAACAACCGCTAAAGCCTGTGCGGTTACAATGTATCTCTATGGAGCTTTAACGTTATCCAATGCATCTCATAGGATTTTAACATGCATCGGATAACATTAAAAATCAGATAACCCCAAGACTTGTGGAACCAAGTCTTAGTGTTATCCAAGGTATTACTGTACTTCTGTTTCATTGATTACACTAAGGCCTTTAACTGTGTAGAGCACAACAAAATGTGGCAAGTAATTAAAGATATGGGAATACCAGAACACTTTATATGCCTCATGAGAAATCTGTACATGAATCAAGAAGCAACAGTTAGGACAGAATATGAAATGACAGAGTGGTTTGGAATAAGAAAAGGAATAAGACAAGGCTGCATTTTGTCACCCTGCTTATTCAACTTATACACAGAGCACATAATGCGCAATACAGGGATGGAGGAATCACAATTTGGGATCAAAATTGCTGGGAGAAACATCAACAATTTGAAATATGCAGATGATACCACCCTAATGGCAGAAAGTGAGGAGGAATTAAAAAAGCTCCTGATTAGGTTGAAAGAAGAAAGTGCAAAAGCTGACTTGAGACTCAATATCAAGAAAACCAAGATAATGGCAACAGGCCTTATCAGTCCCCGGAAAATAGATGGGGAAGAAGTAGAAGCAGTGACAGATTTTACTTTCTTAGGATCAAAGCTCACTGCAGATGGTGATTGCAGCCATGAAATAAAAAGGCGACTGATACTTGGGAGGCAAGCGATGAGAAACCTGGGTCCTGGGGAGCATAGTGAAAAGTAGAGACATTAAATTGCAAACAAAGATTCGCATAGTCAGGGCAATGGTATTCCCTGTGGCAATGTATGCTTGTGAGAGCTGGACCATTAGGACAGCAAGGAGAACAAATAGGTCAATCTTAGAAGAAATCAACCCTGACTGCTCCTTAGAAGGTCAAATTGTAAAGATGAAGCTAAGGTACTGGACATCAAATGAGAAAAGATGATTCGCTTGAGAAAGCCTTGATGCTGGGAAAGGTAGAGGGCAAAAGAAAAAGGGGGCGGCCAAAAATGAGAATGGTTAGATGGTATTGTGGACGCAATGGACACAGAGCTGAGCGAGTTGAGGAGGACGGTGGAGGACTGAAGTGCCTGGCGGACAGTGGTCCATGGGGTCGCAGAGGGTCGGAAACGACTGTGCGACTGAACAACAAAATAAGTCAATGTCCAAGCTTCAACTCCATAGAGCAACCCTATCAAACATATCTTGTCATATTTTATAGCTTCATAAACATATCTAAGCCTTCTTGGTGGAAACTTTTATATTACATCCTTTCTCCCAGGAGGCAAAAAGTGGTATGTTTTTGCATTTGAATACATTTGATTAAAGCAAAGCAATTACACTTCTATACAACTGCCCCACAACACTGAGAGCATTCTCTGGGTGGAGGTTTACAGGCCATTTAGTTTTGCCTTTGCTGGCTCTGAGGAAAAGGCACTCCAGGCAGGAGAGCCTTTGACCTGGAGCCAAACTAAACATTACAGAGAGCTCAACGTTGGAACCAGGAACTTCTCGAACTCCACTAGCGGTCCAGGCATGTGATTCAACAGTCACGCCCAAAGAACAGACAAGTGCCGCCACCGCCGCCGCTGGGGCGATCCGGCTGAGTGAAGGAGTTTATTCTTCTTATCAAGTCCTGCCTGGAGCCCAGAGCTTGGCCCCTAGGAAGATGCTGTGCTACTCACCAGGGGTAAATGCAGAGAACATTTATTTATTTACATTTATACAGTCAAACTTCACTTAGCAAGCGACTCACTTAGCGAAAAACTTGCATAATCATAACAAGCGGTTTTTTCAAAAAGCGATCCGACTCGCATAACAAAAAACTTCACTATGCAAGTCGGGACTTTTCCTATGGAAAAATTCACATAACGAGCATTTCTATGGGGAAAACTCGCATAACGAAAAAATATTTGCTAAGCGAATTTTTCCATTGAAATTTTCGTTTTGCAAGTTTTTCCACAGGAATTTTTGCTATGCGAAAAATCTCACATAGCGAAAAACTTGCATAGCAAGCAACCTTGCAGAACGAATTAAATTCGTTATGCGAGGTTTGACTGTACATGACTAAAAAGTCCACTCCACTTTGGTGCATAAAAGAGACACAGGCGCTCTGGAAGTGTGCAAACGTGTGAATTCACTCATCCCGGGGGACGCAGGACGTGGCACCAACAGCATCAACTCCCGCCCCCCAACCAAATAAAGTAGACCAGGACGGACATACCTAGGAGGGTCTCCCTCCACCTGGCTTCCACTTTGCTGCCGTCCTGCCTTCAGGTGATTCCAGTTCCTGAGGAGAAGTGGCTCAGTCTGCACTGAAAGCCAGGCTCAGTCACGGCAGAGGCCGAAGGGGGTAGCTGTATTTATGGTCAAGAGGGCAGCTCAGCTGCACCAAAGGCAATGCTGCCTGCTCAGGTTCCCTCCCAACCTGAAATCCCAGAACATCTCTGCCTGCTCCTTGTTCCCCTTGGTTCCAACTGAGAGGCTGGGTGGATCCACCCCCACCCCTGGCCCCAACTGGCAGACCTGCTCCATGGGAGTAAGGAATCCAAGATGCCACCCCAAGCACACTGCAGGCCATCGAGGGACAGAAGAGCACTCCAGAAAAGGACCACGAACAGCCGCCCGGCCCGGGGGGGGGGGGGACATCAAAGGAGGATATGAGACTGTGTGGACTGCAATTTCAGTCTTTTCCTCTTCAAATGTCCCACCTTCGAGCGGGGAGGGGGGCAGAAAATGGACTGGCAGTGAGAGAGAAGACATCCACACAACCATTCAAATGCATACTAAGCTGACAGGGGTAGGTCCGCTTTTGGGCTAGATTTCTTTCCTCCCGCTTCTGCTGAACATGGAACAAGACCCAGTGCACTTTCAAACCACAGCAATCCAAAACCTTCACCACCCAGAACCTAGCGAGCTGGCTTCTCATTTGACCCAACCGTTCTAGAAGGCGCCACCTCATATAAAGCAACTGGTGTGCATGACCTTTCCATTCTCTCTATTCAATGGCCATACATACATCTTGGTCTATACAGAGAGAATCCCTTCAACACAGAAAGCCAAGGTGCCATCGACAGGATCCTGTTAAAGAGACTTTAGGACAGCCAAGCTTAGCCACACTTGAGCCAGTACTTTGGAATCATTCATGTCAAGTCCTCTTTACATACACCACAGGAGTCTGCGGTGGCTTAGTGGTTAAGACACTGAACTAGATAACTGGAAAGTTGGCAGGTCAGCAGTTTGAGACCCGAGGGCTGTGTGGCAGAGTGAGCTCCTGTTGTCTGTCTCAGCTCCTGCCAACCTAGCACTTGGAAAGCAAGAAATCCTAAGTATTTATGTGTTTGTTTGAATTTGTATTGCCGCCCACTCACTGAGGCAACTCCGGGCGGCTCACAAATATAAAACATACACAGCATAGAATTGCAAACACCTTAAAACTTTACAAACCATAAAAACCACTAAAGAATACCCTCCCAACCCCCAGACATTAAAATTATAACTAAGAGCATGGACGGCCCTTATTCTATAAGCCAGGGAGGGCGGGCTACTTCATCGCCAGTGCCCCACACCTGTTTTGCTAGCCAGGTTTTAAGATCTTTTCTGGAGGGCAATGGCTCTGCGTGGAGACGCAGCTCAGTCGGCAGGAGGTTCCACAGGGCCAGAGCACCGAAAGAGCACTTTTTCTAGTGCTAGAAAAATAGGTAACTTCTATGGAATAATTTCTGTTTATACTTGACTATGATATTAATATTGGATTTTGTGTCTTCTCATTCCAAGGAAGAGTCAATTGAAGTCTTCTAACTAAAAGAACAGCTCTGATATTAGATCAATACGGATACAGTATGTGGAGAAAAACAATATTAAAAGGGAATCACCTCAAGGATTCCTGGGGGAAACACCTTGTGCCCTCAGGAAATGCTTATCAAAGGACCTCTGTTTCAAACCAGCTTTTCCAGCCATCCATCAGCCTTCCAACCAGATGTGGAATTCAGTACCTATTGTTGTGGAAATAAAGCTGGCAGAGAGGAAGTGCCAGTTTACATATCAATGCGTTTACAAGAAGTCAAGAGGCCAGTTTTCACTGAAGAACTGGGTCCCAACTACCTACAGCCTGATTGGCCATGGACTTTTGCTCATCTTTGCAAATCTCTGATATGATTTGCTTATCATGGCAAAGGCTGTGTTGTATTACTGTATTGTTTTGTACAGTACGTACTTGGAAGAAAGACTTATTGTTTTTGTGCTATTGATCTGCTATACCAGGGATCTGCAAACTTGGCTCTCCAGGTGTTCTTGGACTTCAATTACCAGAAGCCCAAGTCAGTATGCCTGCTGATCAGGACTTCTGGGAATTGAAGTCCAAGAACATCTGGAGAGCCAAGTTTGCTGATCCCTGTTAGTGTACCTATCACCTTTGAATAGCCATGAACTTCCCCTTTTGTCTACCTAAACTGTAACATTCATCTGTAATGATCTGCAGTAGTTAGTTTGCTTGGCCTGGTGGCCACATGGATTCATTACATAAACTGAACTCTGGAGTCAGTTGGGACCTCATTCCTGGCTTTTCTATCTACCTAGGGTTAGGTCAAAAAGACAGGTCCTTTGCCTTCTTGAAATGGTGCCCTTCAGGAGGGCAAACGTCTGTATTGTTATTGCTTTCTTATTTCTTTATTTGATTTCTAAGTAAACTTCTTCAGTTTGTATCAAACAATTTGTCTGTGGCTCATTTTTTAAAAGCTTCCGCCCATGGAACGGTTCTTTAGTATTACAACAAAATAATTTCCTCATTCCTTGGCCTGGATGCTTGTAGCTCTGAGGCATGGAGTCTGAATAACACCATGTTCCATGCTTCTTCCTGCAATGTACAGGGTTTCACCAATAAATCTTCATGACAACCCAATGCATCAGGCTCAAACAAGGGGCCTGAGGGCCACTTTTGCAGCCTTTGTGACAAAACAGAAATCAGAACACAGCTGAATACTACACCACAAGATGGACTTCACAACACGACCTTCCTTTGATCAGCACGTCCAAGTACTCAAGGCGCTTCTCACCCATTAAAAATAATTGTGTCACCTCAAGTCAATTCTGATTTATGGCTTACCCCTTTCCAAGGGTTTTCTAGGTTGTAAATGCACAGAAGTGGTTTATCATTCTCTTCTTGTGGGACTGTGCAGCTTGCCCAAGGGTATACAAGCAGGCCCTTCTTCCCCCAAGAAGGCTCAGTGGGGAATCGAACTCTCAACCCTGTGGAACTCTCCACAGCCAAATGGCTACCAGCCAGCCTCATACCTTGTCATAATCACCCAACAATCCTATACAGCAGAATTCATTCTTGAGGGTATGCAAGAGCAAAACCAAATTAAATGATGGAGGACGAGCTCACTGGACAAGGAACGACATGAAAGGAGGAGGAGGAGATGGCTGAGGAACTCAACCTCCCCTTGGAGGACCTTGAATAGGAGGCTGAGGGTTGGAGTCTGCAAGACCAAAAAGCTCAAGTGGGGGCTGTTGGCAGAGGACAACAACACTCGGTGTGAATGTGGAGAAAGACAGAATCCATGCGGGCTCATTTCCTGGTCTGCCGAGGACGGCCAGAAACAGGCAACGATGAGGACTTGAGTTTGGCCAATGACAAAGCCAAGAAAGTGGCTTCATTTTGGCAGTCTAGGGCTTGATCAGGACATGAAAGAATAATTCATTTATTTTATATTTAGGACCCATATGTCTGTGTTGCTGGCATTTTTTAATGGTGGGGTATTGTTTTTGTTCTTGTTGATATTTATCCAATTTATTTAACTTTTAATTGTATTTTTTTAACATGCTGTACACAGTGGTGGGATTTTTTTAAATTTTACTAACTACTCTGTGGGCATAGTATGGTGGGTGTGGCTAGAGGAAAAGCCCTGCATTGCACCCAAATTAGGACTACTACAGTACTGTACTTTTATTTCAAAACTTGGATGGGCAGAGGGGCCAGCCAGAATTCCTGCTACCGGTTCTGGCAAACTGGGGCAAGCCTGCTGAATCCCACTACTGGTTGTAGACCACCCAAAGTGGGAAACATATCCCAGATGGGTGGAAGATACCCTTCCATCCTTTTTCCAAGAATGGCAATCTTTACCCCCTACTGCAAGACAGAAGACGTGGGGCGACTCACAGAGTGAAGAGGATACAATCGGGGTGACCTCTTTGTAGCAAAGCCTCGGGCAGCTTTTAAGTCACAAAGTCCACCGCAGTTCTGTGAAGGGGCTTAAAGGAGGGGACGGGGTGCATGAGAATGACAAAGTGAGCGTGCCTTAGCTGGTGCGGAAGGACCCGCTTCCTGATGCTCAGCAAGAGGTATAAACTGCACAAGGGGGAATCCTGCCTCTGGAACCCTGCAGCCTTTTGTCTTGAAGCATTCCCCAACCAACCGAGTGGATTCCCTGCTTTTTCCAGAGACACTGAACGAGGGCAGCCCTCGTCTCCAGCAGCCCCCGTGGTCTCCCCAGCAGCAAAGGGGTTGGTTTGTTTGTTTTAACCTAAATCTCATTTTCCTTTTCCTTTTTGTATTTCCTTTTTATCCCCAACACATAGTGTTTAACAGGCACAGGTAACAAACTTGAAACCATTTTCACTGCATTTCCAGCCAAACGCTTTTAATGAAAAATTTGATATCTATGGAGGAAAATATGAGAGCGTATATAATCAACTATCCATTGGCACAATCATTCGAGTCGCAGACTCTTTTGTGGCCATGGCATTTTCCCAAAGGAGAGAACTGAGGAGGGGGAATCCGTGCCCTATTCCCTCACAATCTCTCTATTTTCTCATAATAAATTCAAAGCACAGTGTTAGCGTGTGCACAACTAAGCCACATGTTAATCACCATCAATATTACACCTTTGTCAAACCCTTCCTCAGGTCAGAAGCATGGAAGGCACTTCACCCTGGAGGGACCAGGCACCTTTCCGTTTTTGCCATTGTGTTCTCACAATACAAGGAAGTGAAATGAGGAGCCCTTTCGTCCTGTGATGTCAGGCAACTGACAGCAATGAGGAAACGGAAAAGCAGGAATGACAGTCTTAATACTACACTTCAGAATCAGAGCAGAAAGGGCAGGGCTGGAAGGACACTCCATCCCATTTGCCAAGAAGGCAGAACTTGAGAGAGTTCAAATTCTGGCAAATTCTAGGCTCTTGCCTGCCAGTTCACAGGATTGTCTTGTCTCTCTGCAGGCCACACATTAAAGAACACAGATTAACAAACAGCAGCAGCAGCACCAGTTCAAACACGCTTGCCCCCATCATCACGCCACTGTTTTATTCTCTTCTCCAGGTCTCCTTTCCCACCATGCTGGTCTGTGGCCGCTACATGCTCCAACCATTGTTCACTAATATTGCAGCACACCACATCTGCAGAGGGATCCATTGTTGTGGGAAGTTACTTCAGTCCCTCCACAAAGCACTTTCAGATTTTAGCCACTGCTCCGTCTGAGACTGCTAGAAGGGTCTGGCTTGCTCTAAAACACAGATTTTGACACCAAGCCATAAACAGCAAATGCCCAGGATTTAAAAGGAAGAAAGTGACGAGAATGCTGCTTAGTGAAACCAGAAGCACAGGCCAGATCATGAACACAGAAATGCAGCCCTTCTCTTACATGCATAATCCAAAACTGAACACAGCTAAGTGTGGGAATTAAGGGAGGTTTACAGCAAAGGAGCAAATGCTTCCAGTATGTTGGCATCCGAGTGCATGTCAATGTTGTTGCAGGGACTCTGTGGTGCAGTTGGGACGACCACTTCAGAAACCAAGAGTAGATTTAATCACAGGACCATGAGAGAGAGAGAGAGAGAGAAGGCCACACTACCCTCTGCCACTGGACCAGTGGGCGGTTTGCGCCCTTTCCCTCCCAGCAACATGCCCATCCAAAACAACAGGGAACACATGTTTAGAATAAATTTTCCAAAGGATTGTGGCTCCTTTGGAAAATGTATTCCAAACACAGGCTCTCCGTTGTTTAGACAGACACACAGATAGATGGATGGGGTACTACACAGAAAGAGCCTCCTCGAAGATTGTAGGGTGTTGTTGCTGTTGTTTTAACCACAATCGGGCATACTCTGGACAATGACAACCTTGTTGTGCCAGCTAATCTTTCATGTCTGATCTAGACACAGAAGATTAATCGATAGATTGATCAATCATCTCCCCTGGAAGTACGCTACATTAGTTCTAAAGACGCAGCTGTCATAAGAAGAGTGAGAAGAAGATCGACTTCCATCTCCTGACAGAAAAGTCACCAGCCCAGGGAAAGAAAGGCAGACGGGCAGCCCCTGCCCTGGCGCGCACAAGCAGGCACACCTGGCAAGACCACTCAGGCAGAGCTCAGGCTGCCCAGGTGTTGCATAAGTGGCTGCAGGAATCACCATGGCTGGATGGTAAAATGGGTGCAGCAGGTGAGGAGGCAGCTGGCCTCCCAGATCCTCTGCTTTCCAGGCAGCTGTGAAGAGAGACAACCACCACGGGACCTCTGGCCAAGGCAGGGAGTGCACCTTCTCCCGTGGCTGTGGCACTCTGTATTGCCCGATGGCTGGCATCTAGAGTAACCAGCCCAATGTCCTGTGTGGAGAAGGATGCTGCTTCCCTGTTTGGAAGCAAAGCAAGCCCTGCTTGGGGCGGGGGGGGGGGGAGACACCTTATGTCTGACAAAGTAGACTTGATTCACCTTTAAATACAGGAGTGAGTCTTTCACGGGCTCTTTGTATTTATTATTTTTTTGTTTGGTTTACTCTCTGATCCCCATGAAGAGGCCTTCCTTCCAAGCCGTGAGGGCTGCCCAGGCAAAGACCTTCTTTGCAGGTCCGTAGGTGGAAATCGCACATGGGCCAGACTTCAAGAGAGAGATGGGGGGGGGGGGAGGGATGTCCCACAAAGAACCAAGAAAAGTAGGCTGCCTGGAAGGAAAGTAATGGGGTCCAAGGGTGGGTTTTGGCCCTGAGGCAGGGAGGGATGGATGGATGGATGGATGGAGGCCGAAGGGGCAGGACCGACCCCTCCTCTTCCCCTGCTGCTCCCCCCCTCCCCCCAAAAACACTTCTATCTCTGGGCAGCCCAGGGAACCCCCAGACCCTCCCTCCCTCCCTCCCTGGGTGAGTGTGTGTGTGTGTGTGTGGGAGAGAGACCCTGGCCCCCCCGTCAGGTGATTCGGCTGCCTGAGGCGGGACTCACCGCGGACGCAGAGGAGGGACATGGCTCCGCTGCTTCGCCGGCTGAGCGACGGGCGGGCAGGCGGGCGGGCGGGCGGGGGGGGGAGAGCCCCTTCCTTCCCTCGCCCAGGCTCCGCGGGCCCGGCGCGGCCTCACCTCTGCTGCGGGCCAGGCTCCGGGGCGGGGGCGGGGGCCCTCCCCGGCCGAGGGCCTCGCCGTCTTCCTCGCCTCCGCCTCGCCGGGCTCCTCATGCCCCCTCGGGGCCGGGGCCGGGGCTCGAACCGGCGACGCTCGGGCGGCGGCGGCGGCGAAGGGCGGGCAGGCAGGCGACGCCAGAGCCTCCCGCGGGGCGGGCGGGCGAGAGCGGCGCCGAGGGGCACGCGCGGCAGCCAATCCCGGACGGACGGGTGGGCGGGGCCGGACGGACGGCCGGCGCACCTGCGGCCCCGCCCCCTGGCCCCGCCCCCTGGCCCCGCCGTTCCGAAGCCGGGGCTGGGAGGGGAGGGGAGGGGAGGGGCCTGTTCAGGGAGCCCGAGGCGCCGCCCAGCCAGGTATAATAATAACAGAGCCCGCCTTCCTTCCCGAGGGGGGGGGCCGCCTGGGCAAGATTAGGATTCACTTTTATTCATTCGGTTCCTATAGACTTACCGCCCCACCTACTCGGCTCTCCTGAAGGGAGGGCTCCCAAAGGTCGCGCTCCAGCAAACTCCCCGTCCCGTGGCTTCCCTTCCAAAGTCGATCCATCTCACATGTGGTTTTCCTCTTTCCCTGCTGCTTCCCTCCCGCTTTTGCCAGCCCTTGTTGTATTTTGCCGCCGCATAATAATAACAACAACAACAACAACAACAATAAAGTGTCAGAAATTATCCTGGCTAGAAAGAATTTTTGCTGGAGAAACTTCACTCAGGGGGGGGGGGGGAACACCCGAATGAGGCTCCCTTTATGTCCCCCAGAGTCGAGCTGGGACAGAGATGGGCGCTCAATCCGTCCCGGCTCATGGAGTACCCCAGGGTGTCTCGAACTGCTGACTCGCTTGCCGGCCTTCCAACTAACAAGGCAAGCGTCTTAACCACTGAGCCACTGCAACCCCTTTCTTCCAAAGAAAATGAGCCGCCTCGGCTTTTGACGTTTCAGGGGGGGCTCTTCTCTCCCACCGTCTCGGTGGCTGCCCCCGTGGGCTCTGAAGACGAGGAAGACTGGCTGGGAAAAGCTAAAGGCTGGGGGGAAAGGGAGGAAGCCCCAACGTCCGATGGATGGAATGATGCCTTAAAGAAGCCATGGTTTTAACATTTGCAAGACTTGTCGGTCACCGGGTGGCATGAATGACGACCCAGGGGTGGGTGGGTGGCTGGACACCCCTTAAGGGTGAGACAAGCTTCCCCTTTGGTTCCATGTTGGAGCTCAATGGAAAGGGGCTGCCGTTTTTTCCCCCTCTTGGTTCTTCTCTTCTACTCCTCTGCGATGGGTCAACAGTTTCTTTATCCTTGTGTGAAGTCACTGAAAAGCTGAGTTTCCACCTCCTTTTACTTTGGATTCTGGTCTTGCCAAAGGAAGGCCTCCATACTGGTGTCATGGGAGAGGTTTCTTTCAACTTGCTTACAGGAATAGGATCTTCCTGTATTCTGCGCTGGTAATGCCCCTGGTTTTGAGCCACAGTTCAGTTCTGGCACATCTGTTCTTTCTTCTTCTTCTTATGCCGTATACTATTCCAAATACTGTACAGTATTGGCAATCCTCGTGGCAATCAGCCATGAAGACTATCCTGAGAATATAATGCCGTGGCCTTTCATTTGCCTTCCGCATCACAGCGTTGGCTCCCGTGATACTGCTGACACCGGTCACTTTCTGGTCCTGAGCCCTTTTGGCAGGCAAAGTCCTCCTTATCCGTCCCAGGCCAGTATTGATGAAGCTACTGCCCTCCATCAAGAGGGATTCAAAAGGGATTTAATGCATTTGGGCAGGACCCTCACCCTCCCTTGTGGACTTTGCCACCCAAGGCCTCAGGGTTGTCAGATTAGTTCGCCACCGCCTGACGGTCAGTGTTGAGTTGCTGGCAGTAGAGTTTACTTCATTGGCATGGCAGGATAACCTGTCCGTCTGTTCTTTGTAATAGGTTTAAATTCCTTACAAAAGTTATTTATATATATTTCTCTCTTTTCTTAGTATTCTTCCATGGGTTTACTCTAAGTTTTTTATGCTGACAGTTCCTGACCCTCACAGATGTAGCCAGAAGTTAGTCTGGCAAGCATTCAGATAAAAAACAAACTTAGATATATACAGGGGCACAATTCAAGGTAAGCTTTCATGGATAAATTCACATGCTTTGAGTTCAAGTTCTGTATCACTGGCTTCCTGGGGTCTTGTTTTGTCAAAGAGAATAGAGCTTCTTTGTCTTTGGGTTCTGTTTTGTCTCTGTGCCAATCACCGAGTGGCATCTGTGAGTGTGGCTGTCTTTTTAGTTGCCTGACGCATGGATTTTGATTTGTATGCTGCTCTATTTGTCAAAGTGACTCAGAGCGGCTAACAACATAAGAAACATACAATATAATCTTACAATCTCAAATATAAGTGTAACAACATAACATCAATATGGCATATAATAATGCAACACAAATACAGTCAATAAATCTAACCTTACAATTAATAAAGCCAAAATAAATAAATAAAAATGAAAATACATTACAGCATATCCTCAACACAATATACACCAGTAAAATAATACAATTTACATAAAAAAAACACGTAGTACTGAGCGCAGGCGAGGAAAGTCCAATTGAGTTGGAGGTGGCAGGAATGAGGTGTTGTGTGTTTGCAATAAGCAAGTTGCCAAAACACTGGAACAAGTCCAGAGGTGAGTAAGAAGAAGGACGATCAAGGGCAGTGGTGGGATGTCAAAAATTTTACTACCCCACCGTGATGTCATCACAGTGTGGGCGGAGCTAACATCATGATGTCATGACACCATGGGCAGAGCCAAAGAAAAAATAAATAATAATAATAATAAAATAAAAATAAGCGCACAGACACACACACACACCCCTTAACCCACCCAGCCACCCAGAACCCAAGGACAGTAAGAAGGACAGCAAGGAGGCCGTGCATATGTGCCAAGCACTGTAGGCATGCATGCACACCAAGTGCTTGGCGTGCATGCGCAGTGGGGGAACCAGTGAAAAGGTAAGCCCCGAAGGTGGTTCCCCCCAAAAGCTGCTACCGGTTCTCCGGGACACTGGGGAAAGTTGCTACCGGTTCTGGCGAGCTGGTGCGAACCTGTTACATCCCATCGCTGATCAAGGGGTTGGAGAGTGAACCCTATCAGCGGAAAGACTGAAAGACTTGGGCATGTCTAGCCGTGGGGAAAGGAGGCTAAGATAGGCTATGATGGCATTCTTCAAAGACTAGGAATCTAGTCCTCAAGAGGAGGAGGAGGAGGGAGGGCAGGCTCTGGTGCTCTCCATCATTCCAGAGTGCAGGACGATGCATCACACCATGGCGGGGCTCAAAGTACAGGAAGGCCTCCTTTGTGGGAAAGAGGAAGATGGGAAGGAGCAGTGGGGGAAATCCCAGAAGGGCTACAGATGGCTGAGGAGGAGGCCATCTGGGCTCCCTTGGGGGGGGGGGGGTGAATCCCCTGTTCGAGGAGGAGGAGGAGGAGAAGGAGGCTGGGCCGTTATGAAAAGCCGCCTCTAGAATTACCCACAATAATATCCCTCCGTGGAAGGGAGCCTGGTTCGCAAGCAAATGCCCCCCCACCCCCACCCTGGACTAGGGAGGAGGAGGAGGAGGCCTTCCAAGGGGGCCTGGCGGTGATGGAGCAGACACGTTACCACTGCCAGGATCCTGTTGCTTCGTGTCAAAAGTCACGACTAGAGTAGACCCATTTGAATCAAGGGCACTTACAGTGGAGTTCTTCTTTGCTTCCTCTTTGACCCCTCCGAGTGATTCAGTGAGGCTGTTCTGGTGGTGGAAGGTACAACTATATACTGAGCCACAGGGCTCCTTCTTGGGTCCTCGCTATGGCCAATCTTCTTCTTCCCTCCTGACCTCTGGCTTTCTCAGCACAGTCGTGCCTGGTTTTGGAGCAGCAGAGAAGCCTCTTCCCAGCACAGGGCTCACCTGCACCTGGCCAGGACTGGCCTTCGTCTACGCCAGGGGGGCCCAAACTAGGGGGGCCGAATCCAGGCCCCAATGCCAATTCATCTGGCCCACAAAGCGCTCTGGGAAGCAGAAGTAAAACGCGTACATACGGGTGCGTTTTAACTTCCACTTCCAGGAGCGATGAGGGCTTTGCAGGCTGGATGAATTGGCATCGGGCCAGATCTGGCCCCTGGGCCACAATGACCGGCTCCCTGAACCGTGTGACCGGCCTGTGGCCTGAAAAGTTTGGGCACCCCTGGTCTAGGTAGGCAGGGCAGCTGCAGCTCCAAGCCATCTTCCTGGCACCAGCAGAAACGGATCAGCCGGTGGTGGGAGCTGGGCTTGTTTAATGTGTGTATGTGACCACCTGTTCCTGTTTGCTTTTCACTGCCATTTGCTTTGCGTCAACTCTCGCTGGAAAAGCAAACAAGAAAAGGCTCAGTTAAATAAAAGTATGCGCACAGCTCATGAGTCAGCCCTCAGCCAGGCTACGGTGGCTTCCGTGGATCTCAAAGAGTCATAGAATCAGGGAGTTGGAAGGGGTCCCATAAGGGCACCTAGTCCAACCCCATCTGCTCAACACAGGAATCCAAATCAAAGCAGATACAGTAACAGTATCTGACAGAGGCTTGGCTCCATTCGCTCTGTCATTTATATTATTTATTTATTTATTTATTTATATTTCATACTTGCTAACCCGCCCCAATCGGGCAAGCCCGACTCTGGGCGGCTTACAACCCAAGTTAAAACACATCAATAAAAAATTTAAAAATTCATAGACTAAAACAGTATCTGGGGGTGTCGTCAGAAGGGTAAAATCCTTAGACTAACCACCCCACATGGGATCCCACATCCCTGGAACCCCACACATGTCCTGCCAGCCAGGTCTTTAAGCTCTTCCGGAAGGACAGGAGCTCTGTCTGCATGCGCAGCTCAGTTGGGAGGAGGTTCCAGAGGGCCGGGGCGAACACGGAGAAGGCCCTCTTCCTGGTGCTAGCGAGGTGAGCCTCCCTAGCCGATGGTACAACGAGAGAGCCCCTCCGATCCGCCCTGGTGGGACGGACAGATGTTCTTAGGGTGACGCGGTCTCTTAGGTATCCTGGCCCACTACCATATAGGGCTTTAAAGGTAATGACCAGCAGCTTGAATTGCACCCGGAGACAAACTGGCAAGCAATGCAGCTCCCTAAGCAGTGGAGAGGCCCGAGCATAACGCCCGCGCCCCATCACTACCCGGGCTGCCGCATTTTGGACCAGCCGCAGTCTCCGAATGGTCACCAAGGGCAGCCCCATGTAGAGCGCATTACAGTAGTCAAGTCTGGAGGTGACCAAAGCGTGCGTGACCATAAGCAAGGCGTCCCGGTCGAGGAGCGGGCGTAACTGGCGTATTACACGAAGTTGTGCAAAAGCCCTCCTGGCCACGGCTGCCACCTGCTCATTGAACAGTAGCCGTGAGTCCAGGAGGACCCCCAGATTACGCACCGGGTCTGTTTGGGGCAGAACTGCCTCATCCAGAACCAAAGCTGGTAACTCCCGTGTCAACGCAGGGCCCCTTACCCATAGCCACTCAGTCTTACCGGGATTCAGCTGTAGCCCGTTTTCCCCCATCCAGACCTCAACAGCCTCCAGGCACCTGGAAAGGACTTCCACTGCACCGCTTGGGTCCCCACGGGCTGAGATGTACAACTGGGTATCATCAGCATACTGATGATACCGTACCCCGTGGGAACGGATGATCTCACCCAGCGGCTTCATGTAGATGTTAAATAGGAGAGGAGAGAGTACCGAGCCCTGAGGCACCCCATACTGCAGGGGCCTAGGGCTGGACTCCTCCTTCTCCAGGCACACCGACTGGGTCCTGTCCCTCAGGAATGAGGAAAACCAGGACAACACTGTGGCCTGGATCCCCAAACCCCGGAGCCTTCCCAGAAGGATGCCATGATCGACAGTGTCGAAAGCCGCTGAGAGATCGAGGAGAGCAAGGACAGACGGCTCCCCTCCATCCCGCTCTCTCCAGAGATCATCCACCAAAGCGACGAGTGCAGTTTCAGTACCATATCCGGGCCTGAATCCTGACTGAAACGGGTCCAGATAATCCGCTTCATCCAGGACATCCTGTAACTGCTGCGCCACAGCTTTTTCCAGGACCTTACCTTAAAAAGGTAGGTTAGACACTGGACGGTAGTTGGAAATTACCATAGGGTCGAGGGAAGGTTTTTTCAAGAGGGGGAGCACTAAAGCATGTTTAAATGGTGCTGGAAAATGCCCCTCTTTTAATGAAGCATTAATAATCGCCTCGACCCAGCCACCTGCCACAATCTTGGTAGCTTTAATTAACCAGGCAGGGCATGGGTCCAGTGCACAGGTCGTGGCGCGGACAGATACAAGAAGCCTGTCCACTTCCTCAGGGCCAACTGGCTCGAACTGATCCCAGATAACATGGCTAGACTGTGCCTTGGTCAACCCCAGTTCAGTACCTTCCACGCCGGGATTAAACTTCGAGCGGATCTGAGCGACTTTCCCTGCTAGATAATCAGCAAAAACATCAGCAGACCCCTGCCAACCAGGGCCCGGCCCCTCCTTGCCAAGGAGGGACCTGGTCACCCGGAACAGGGCCGCTGGGCGATTATCTGCGGAGGCAATGAGGGCGGTGAAATATTGACGTTTCACCGACCCCATCGCCACTAGGTAGTCTTTAATAGCAGCTCTAACCAGTGTTCGATCGGACTCGCTCCGGGTCTTCACCCAGCGGCGCTCTCGGCGTCTCTTAGCTCGTTTCAGCTCCCTTAGCTCTTCTGTAAACCAAGGGGCAGATCGACCCCCACGAGCGTGCTCCCAGTGTTGGAGTGCTTCACCACCTCTCCAGGCAGCAGTACAGCCAGCCAGCCATAGATGCCTCCGCCCTCCCCTGGACTTGCTACACCTGTGGTGGTGGTGGTGGTGGTGGGGGAACAGAAAAGGGCCCCTGGCAGTAGCATCAGCTGAAGATGCTGCCCTGGCTGTGCGGGCAACCACTTCCGCCACCCTGGCTGCGCAGGCAGCCACGGACGCCTCTGCCCCATTATTTGAACTTTTGTATTTTCCCCCCTCTTGGCGCTCTTATTTTGTCTTTTTGTAGTTCTATATTTAGTATGTAAGCCGCCCTGAGTCGCCACGATGTGGCGAGTGGGCAGCTATATAAATTTGAATTATAAATAAATAAATAAATAAATCCTCTCCCCTCTCAATCTCCTTTTCTCCAGGCTAAACATGCCCCGTTCCTTCACTTTTTCCTCCTAGAGTTTGGTTTCCATTCCTCTGATCCTCCTTCCTGCCCTTCTCTGGGCCTGCTCTAATAATTGGCTTCCATCTTTCTTAAAACACAGTGCCCAGAATTGCACACAGTGCTCTAGATGTGGTCTGACTGGTGCTGGAAAGAGGGGCATAAATAATAATCTCTCACAGGTTTTGGAGACTAGACTTCCGTTAATGCAGCCTTAAACCTTGGAGGGTAAGAGGCCAGGCTCAAGGGCCACACACGCCACCCCAGAGGAAGAAGGCGTGGCCAGGGGGCCGGGACAGGTATTAATAAACATCTGTCCCGTGTCCCCTTTGGCTCCCGCCATATCCTCCTTTAATGTGGTTCCTTGTCGAGTGAGCTCCTCCTTCCTCCATCTTCTACATTGGTTTTGTTCTTGCTGCCTAGCCTCAAGAATGTTTGTTCTTCCCATAAAACTCTTGCTCCATCTGAGCTGGTGGACTTGAGGCACATATGCATTCAGAGGGTGTCAAGGAGGGTCCTTCTCTTTACCGGACAGGCTCTTCTGTTGCCCACCTAGGCTACCTCTGTAAGATCACACCAGCTGAGCAGTGCCGGTGGTACACATAGCAAAACACATTTGAGGGACTGGAGGGGACGTTGCTTCTGGGCACCCCCTTGGTTGGGGTGTGCGTGTGTGTCTCCTCAGCGTGATCCACATGGCCGCTTGCTTGGACATGGATGTCTAGACCAGGAAATGCCTTTGCTCCATCCCCAGAGAGCTATGAAGAAAGTCCAAAAATGTCCATCTGTGCTTTATGTAGGACAAGCAGAACAATCTTTACGCAGGACAATCTTTACGACTTTAATGGACACAAATCAGACATCCGGAATGGCAACACAGAGAAACCCGTCTCAAACCACTTCAATCTACCTGGACACTCTATCCAAGACCTGAAAGTTGCAATTCTGGAACAGAGAAATTACAAAACTAGGATTGAAAGGGAGACAGCAGAAATCAAATACATCCATCTGTTAGACACCCATCGCAGGGGATTAAATATTAGCAAAGGGTTTGTGGGACATTATCAAATTTGATACACAGATTGCTATATCTACTAGATATTTTATATATTATATTACAACCTTCCTGCCAATTCTCTTTAGCAAAACAGGAAGTAACCAAGTACAGTGTTTTTCTTTGTTTTCTGACATGCAAGTAAGAGGTTAATCAGAAACAGAATGGGCTTTCTCCACACCTTTGAGATTGAAAAGGAGACATTTAAAACTAATATGAATAACCTATTGTTACTGATAGCTGTCGGAAGCTGTATTATTATGCCTGCTTCTCTGTCATTCTGCTTGAGCACATCCTCTTTAACATATAGACCCTTACATTTGGTATACTGTATATATAAACCATCTCTAGAAGTTTCACTCCTTGTCTGAAGAAGTGGACTTGATCTACAAAAGCTAACAATAAAAATATAGCAGTTAGTCCCCCAGGATGGGGAATATCCGTCCCTCCTGGCTCTTCTTGATCTCTCAGCCGCTTTTGATACTGTCAACCACAGTATCCTTCTGGAAAGGCTCCGAAGATTGGGCATCCAGGGCACGGTCTGGTCCTGGTTTTCCTCATTTCTGAAAGTCCGGAGAGTGAAAAGTCCAGCCCTAGGCCCTTTCAATATGGGGTGCCTCAGGGCTTTCACCTCTCCTATTTAACATCTACATGAAGCCTCAGGATCATCCATTCCCACGGGGTGAGGTACCTGTATCATCAATATGCTGATGATGCCCAGCTGTATATCTTGGCCGGGGGGGGGGGGGACCCAAGCGATGCAGTAGAAGTCCTTTCCAGGTGCCTGGAGGCTGTGAGGGCCTGGATGGGGGACAACAGGCTACAGCTGAATCCTGGCAAGACTGAGTGGCTGTGGGTCAGGGGTCCTGCGTCATCTCGGGAGTTATCATCTTTGGTCCTGGATGGGGCGGTCCTGCCCCAAACAGACCCAGTGTGTAATCTGGGGCTCCTCCTGGACTCGCGACTACTGCTCGAAGAGTAGGTGGCAGTCGTGGCCAGGAGGTCAGTTACGCCTGCTCCTAGATCGGGACTCCTTGCTTATGATCACACATGCCTCGGTCACCCCCAGACTTGACTATTGTAATGCGCTCTACATGGGGCTGCCTTTGGTGACCATTCAGAGGGTGCAACTGGTCCAGAATGCGGCTGCCCAGATCGTGATGGGATGTGGGCATTATGCTCGTCCCTCACCATTGCTCCGGTAGTTGCACTGGTTGCCAGTTTGCCTCTGGGTGCAATTCAAGGTGCTGGTTATTACCTTTAATGCCCGACATGGTAGTGGGCCAGGATACTTAAGAGACCGCCTCACCCAAAGAGTATCTGTCCATCCCACCAGAGCGGACCGGAGAGGTTCTTTGGTGGTGCCATCAGCTAGAAAGGCGCACCTCTCTATCACTAGAAGAAGGGCCTTCTCTGTGTCCGCTCCAGCCCTATGGAACCTTCTGCCAACAGAATTGCGTCTCCAGACGGAGTTGTGGCCCTTTAGGAAGGGTGTTAAGACCTGGCTGGCTGGGCAGGTCTGGGGTCTGGGCCAGACGGTCACTCAGGCCGGTTGGCTCATTTGACTCCCTGTTAAAACCCCCTCTGTGTTCTTAGCTGTGTTTTAGCTGTATTTTAAATTTTGCTTTTTAATTTTTACTGTTTTTAAATTTTAACTTTTTATTATCTTTTGTGATGGGTGGGTTTATATTGTGGGATTGTATAATTGGTATGTTTTGTCAGCCGCCCCGAGTCAATCGTGAGGAGGAGGAGGAGGAGGAGGGGCGGTGGCCTAGAAGTGTGATGAGAAATATATAAATGAAGTGCTACAGTCTTAATTCTGTTTTGTGTTTTTCTGATATGATGCCTGAAGCACAGGGACTAAACACACAGGGGGGCGACTATTCCACACAGTGAAGAAAGGGGGGGGGCTGAGGTTCTCCGGACCTCCCATGCTGCCAGGAAATCCCCAGATTGGGCCAAGATGCCAAATTCTTTGGAAGGGAAATGGCAAGGCTGACCTGCCGCACAAGAGAGGTGGCCAATGCGCAGGCTCAGGCCTCCCCTGCAGTAGGCAAAGGCCTTGCTGGCAGCCCCGGGGGGAGCCGTGGCACTCTGCTGTGGCGGGTGTGGAGGGCAAAAATGCAGCGTTTGCTCTCAGTGACGACACTGGCAAAAGGCAAGACTGAATCCAGGCCTGTCATTTGCCCCAACAGCCCGTGGCAGCCAAGGGGGCAGTTCTACCTCTGCAGTGGCTTTATTGGTTAAGATGCTGTGCTTGACCACTGCAAGGTCAGCAGTTTGAATCCTGAGGGCTGCATGATGTTTCTCCCAGCTCCTGGCAACCTAACCGTTTGAAAAAGAAATTGCAAGTAGATGAGTAGGTACCACTTTGGGAGGAAAGAGAACAGTGTTCCATGCACTCCAGCATCCAATCATGCTTGCTACATCACCACAGAAATGTCTGCAGGCAGCTATCCCTGGCTCCTTGGCTATAAATGGAGATGAGCACTGTAGCCTAGAGTCAGATAGGCCTGGATTTTGAGCAAGGGGGCCCTTGACCGGCCCCTTCCTTCTGGGCTGGAGGGGCGGCTGTTTCGTCCTCTTTCCTGAGCCAGGGACTGGACGTAGAGAGCAGAGGTGGGCCACATGGCTGGCCCGCCTGATGCTGGCAGGAGGTGTCCCATGCCCACGGCGGGTGTCCCACGCTGGCAGCCCCCCCTCTCCACACGCCCTCTGCTGCCTGTCGCAAGCACTGCACCATCCTTTCATCCTGAGCTCCCCCTGCCCCCAGAGGGAAGACCCCACCCCACCCCACCCCACCCCACTGTGCAGCAAGGAAGGCACAAGGAGGAGCCTCCTGTTTTGGGCTATGGACTCAACCAGCTGGCAAACAGAAAGCAGATTGAGAAGAGCCTTGGTTGTATGAAGCACAAGACCCCAAACCCCAGGGACTCAGGCCACAACACGTGAATAATACAACTCAGGTGCTCCCAAGATAGAGTGGGGGGGGGGGGAGCTCCTGATCTGGCAACCCGGGTCATTTTCTTTCGTGTCCACTTTCTTGCCTTTGTAGTTGGCCAAATTAAATCCTCAATGGGGCATATTCCCTCCTGGAGTAACTGGCAGACCAGTAAATTTTTAACTTCTGATGTTTTTACTGATGTAGATTGTTTTATGCTTTTATTTTTTGTAAGCCGCTCAGAGTCGGGTTCTCCCGATTGGGGCGGGGTAACAAATGCAATTAAATAAATAAATAATAAATAAATAAATGCGCCAATGGATTCTGTATTATTGCTCCACATTCAGAGCACACGTTGTTGTTGTTGTGGTTGTTGCCCTCTGCCAGCAGTTCCCCTTGAGCATGTGAGTCTTGCCTTTAGGCCCCCCCCCCCTGCCCTGCTAGGAAGGGGAGCAGGAAACTCATTCGCCCTCAGGCTGGGGTCAATGCCTTGGCTTTGAAGGGTCAAGCGTCCAGTCTTCCTTCCTGTGTTTTAAACCACAAGAACGTGTTCGTGTTCGTGTTCGTGTTCGTGTTCGTGTTCGTGTTCGTGTTCGTGTTCGTGTTCGTGTTCGTGTTCGTGTTCGTGTTCGTGTTCGTGTTCGTGTTCGTGTTCGTGTTCGTGTTCGTGTTCGTGTTCGTGTTCGTGTTCGTGTTCGTGTTCGTGTTCGTGTTCGTGTTCGTGTTCGTGTTCGTGTTCGTGTTCGTGTTCGTGTTCGTGTTCGTGTTCGTGTTCGTGTTCGTGTTCGTGTTCGTGTTCGTGTTCGTGTTCGTGTTCGTGTTCGTGTTCGTGTTCGTGTTCGTGTTCGTGTTCGTGTTCGTGTTCGTGTTCGTGTTCTTTGAGAATAAATAAAAGCTTACAGGCCAATTGGTACAAGTATAACTCTTGATTGACCACCATGCCTTTCTTTCTGTCTGTCCGTCTCTCTCTCTCTCTCTCTCTCTCACTCTCTCTTTTCCCTAGAAAAACCCCGAAATGGCAGAAAGCAAGGGAAGGAAGGAAGGCAGGCGCTTAGAGCTAGGATTTCTAACTCAAGTCAAAGCGGACGGCCAGCAGTCCGAAGCGGGCGTTCAGGGTCAGTGGGCGACTGAAGCAACCAGGCCAGGCGTCACACAGTGAGTTCAAAATATGTAGCATTAGAGTTTATTGGCGTTTTGTAGCCTCTGAACTGAAAGTTCACCAACGGGACAGGGCGGGCCGCTCGCTTTGTCGTCTCCAGGGGGTCAAAGAAGGGGCGGAAGGAGGCTCCCCATGCAGCCGCGGTCACTTCTTCTGTTTCCCGCTGGCTCCCTTCTGGTGCTGCCGGACCACCCTCCTTTGAGCCACAGGGGCCGCGGGTGCTGTTCCTGCCGCTGCCGGAGCTTGAACCGGCCCCCGGGGCTGGCTTCCTGACCGGCCCCGGCCGCCTCCTTGCTCTTTGCTTCTTGGCCGCCCTGGCCTGCCGTGTGGACTGGTGGCCTTGCTTTCTGGCTTCTTTTTCCTGCAAGGGGTGAAAACGTTCAAGGACTGGAGGATGCGGCAGGGCAAGCCCCACAGGCGCCGGGCCTTCATCTTCTGAACGTGGCGCTCCAGGCCCTGGCGCACAGGGGGAGGGGAGACGGGCGGCTCCCGCCGCTGGATGCAGACGGTGAGGAGGGCGCTCCTCTTCTGGCGGAGGGTGATGGAGGAGGGAGGCTGGGGCATGAGGCACCACAGAGACTTCTGGAGGGTGACCGGCAGGCACCACATGTGCCGGAGCCTCTTCTTCTTCACGTGCTCCTCGAGCGCTGCCTTGGCCCCTTCCTGGAGGAAGAGCAGCTTCACTCCCGTGAAGGCCCAGGCCTCCCAATTTCTTGGCTTGGCCAGCGGTGCGGAGGAGGGCCGGGGCCTCGCCTCATGTCGAGCCCCCCTGCAGAGGGACACCAGGCGGACGTGGTGCACAGCCAGCTCAATCCGCTCCACGTCTTCCCTCCGATGAAAGGCCAGGAGGCAGCAGCGGGCTTGCGGGGTCCCTCGGCCTGGTGGGATCAGCTTGGGGAGGGGCTCCTTTCCACGGAGGGAGGCATCTTCTTGCCGGGACTGCTGGACCAAGGCCGGGAAGACCCCCAGCTGCTCTTCCACGTACTTCTGGGCCAGGCAGTGCCTGATCTCCTCCAGCGCCTGGGCAGCCACCAAGGACTGGGCTGGAGGGGGTGGAGCAGCAGGCCACCTTGTCCTTGGGGCTCCCTGGCCCCCTGGCCCCTGGGCCACAGGGCCCCCCACTCCCGGCCCCATGGAACCCCCATGGCCAGGGTCAGCCAGGGCGGTGGGGTGGGAGTGCGTCAGGACCTTTTTCGGACTGCCGACTGGACCCCTGGCCTTGGGGGACATCATCCGCTTGAGGGGGCCTAGGATCCTCCTGGGTAGGCGCCAGTGTCGATGGAGCTTCCTCTTCTGCACGTGGGCCTCCAAGAGGGTGCGGGTGCTCTCAGGGAGGGAGAGGAGGTCCCGTTGCACCACCTGGATCTCAACCTTGGCCTTCCGGCTGGTGGGGGGCAGTGGGGGCGGAGCCTGGGTGAAGGCCCTCAGGGACCTCTGGAGGAACAACGGCAGCCCCCACTGGTGCTGCATCCTCTTCCTCCGGAGGTGGAGCTCCAAGACCTCTCGGCCAGTCTGGGCCAGGAAGGGGGCAGGCACCGCTGAGAACTCAATGCGCCTGGTGGCTCTGGGCCTGGGAGCGGGAGTGGACAGGACAGGCGCCCTCATGGCCTCCAGGACACCCACCTGACACGGCCCCAGGCCCCAGAGGAAAAACAGGTGTTGCCGGCGGATGGCCAGCTCCACCCGCGCCAGGTCTTCTCCCCGCAAGAAGGGCAGGAAGTGGCTGCGAGGGCACTGGGTACCTTGGCCAGGGCCGATCGGCCGGGGAAGAGGCGGCCCTGCCGCCAGGTGCGCCGTGAGCTGCCACGAGACCCTGGCCACCTGGGGAAGGGCTCCCAGGTACATCTCCACTGACTTCTTCCTCAGGTGGTGCTCCATCTCTCGGGCGTCCTTGTGCCCCAACAGGGGGTCTGCCCTGCGCCCTGCTGGCCTGTGGGGCAGGCGACCCTCCAACCGAGTGGCCCGCCGAGTCCTCCTCGTTCTTTCTCTCCCTCCCGGAGAAGGAAGCCCCCTCCCCTCTGGGAACAGCATCCGCAGGGAGTGAAGGACCATCCTGGGTAGCCCCCACCGCTGGAGGATGGCCCTCTTCCACACGTTGGCCTCCAGCCTCTCCCACGTCTCCTTGCTGAGAAAGGAGGGCCTGCCCCACGGTGTGGCCACCTCCTCCACCCGCCCTCGGCCTTGCTGGCCCAGCCGGGGGACTTCGGGGAGAAGGCGGCGGAGGGACCTCTGGACCAGGCCTGGCAGCCCCCAGAGGTGCTGCATCTGCTGCTTCTTGATGTGCCACTCCAGCTGTTCCCGTGCCTCGCTGGCCATGAACCGGGTCTCTGTGGCGGCGAAGGTGACCCAAGGGGCAGGGCGGCCGGTGGGCGAGCGGAGGGTGGCAGTGGCCGGGACTGTGGGGCATAGGCGGGCCAGGGACTTTGTGTACAGTGTGGGCAGCCCCCACTGGTAGGCCAGCCTCTTGTGGGCGATGTTGAGCTCAATGCGGCTCAGGGCTGCCTGTTCTACAAAGGGGAGGTCCTTCCTGCGCAGCTGCACAACTCCCTGCCCCGGCAGGATCCCTTGGGGCAGGGCCGGCCTTCCAGCCCAGCGGTGGGGGGTGCAAGAGCAACACACCATGCGGGGAAAGACCCCTAGGTGGATCTCCACGGCTTTCTTGGCCAGGTGCCGTTGCAAGACCTGCTGGCCCTTGGGGTCCCCGTGGCTGCCCACTGCAGGGGATCCCCCAGGAAAGCCCACCTGCAAAGAGGCTGGCCTTGATCCGAGGGGAGGCCTCTCCCCTTGGGGTCTCCTCGGGCTGGGAGAGCTCCAGACGGGCTTCCCTGCCGAGGCCGGAGGGACCAGCCTGGAACCCGGGAGAGAGGCTGCCACCCGCTTGGGGAGACCCCACTGCCTCCTCACCCGTAGCCTCCGGACATGCCTCTCAAGGTCTCGCTTGGTCTCTGGCGGGACAAAGGGCAGCTGGCAACAGGCAGTCTGGATGTCCTCCTTGTGCGCCGCAAGGGGAGGCTGCAGGGAAGGGCGGCTGGCGGTGGGCACGGGTGCCGCTGGAAGGAACTGCTTCAGGGAGCAGCTGACCAAGCCAGGCAGGCCCCACTGGTGCTCCAGCCTCTTCTTGAGGATGTGGCTCTCCAGGGTCTCCAGGGCGGTGGAGGAAAGCCTCGGGCCTGGGAGGAGCCCAGGGGGGACGGGCGTCTTCCTGGCTGTGGAGCCCTTGGGGCCAGCCACCTGGGAGGGTTGGGCTGGGCAGGCACGCTCCGCCCCCCTTGGGGGCTCCAGGCACCTCTTCTTTGGCTGCTGCCTGGCCTGGGGGCCCGGTGGGACACCCCGTGGCTGCATGGCCTGGAGGGGGCCCTGGACCCTCTGGAGAAGCCCCCATTGCCGGAGGGTCACCCTCCTCTTCAGGTGTCTCTCAAGTTCTTCCCTGCAGTCCAGGGGTTCTAGGAAGGGCAGGGGCTGGGGCTGGACCTGGACCTGGGGGGCCAGGAGAGCTGTCATCCGGAGCGACTTCCTGTCAGCAGTGTCCGGAGCTGGCGGCATGAAAGCCCTGAGTGACCGGAGGAGGGCCGAGGGCAGCCCCAGGGCATGCTGGAAACGCTTCCTAAGCAGATGCCACTCCAAGCCAACCAGTGCATCTGCCCCTAGGAAGGGGGTTTCCACGCCGAGGCTCTTCAAGGGGAGAGTGTGAGGAGTGGTAGGCTCTCCCTGTGGCTTCCCTTTGCCCCGGTGGTGGGCCGTACCGTGGCCGATTTCCCTGCCTCTCCTCGTCCTCCTCCTGCTCTTCCCCTTGGCCTCACTTACAGACACACTCTTCCGACCAGAGGCCGAGACTCTTCTGCTCTCCACCGTCAGGGACCACCAGTGGAAGCTGCTCTGCTGTGAGCCGAAGCTGCTGCTGCTGCCCTCTGTCCTGGGGCTGAAAGAGCCACCAGCCAGGCTGGAGGTGGACCTGTGGCTGCCCTCCCTCGACCTGGCCGAAGAAGAAGAGCCGCAGGCTGCCTCACTGCAGAAACCAGCCGCCGGGCTCCTGTGACAACAGCACCCTCTCTTTCCAGATGTGAAGAAGAGGCCGGGGCCACAGGCTGAGGGAGGCTCACTGACGGACCGAAGCCATGGGCCCCAGGTGGGCAGGGCAGAGGAGCAGCCCTTCCGACAGGCCCTGGGGACCAAGGGGCCACGTGTGGGCGGGCGCTGGCCAAGGCCCAGCTCTCTGGGGTAGGCCAGGTTGGATGCCTCTGCTGCAGCTTGCTCACACACCACACAGGCTGGGTTGTCACACAACAGCCGGCGGATGGAACGCCGTCGCTGGCTCCTGGGGGAGTCACCTTCTTGCCGGGCCCTGGGAGCTCCTTCTTGGTGTCCTGCAAGGGAAGAAAAGGGACGCCTTTCCTTGCCTCTCGGGCAACTAGCCCACCTCTTGTCTTCTCATTCGGTCCCTCTGAACCACCACCTCCTGGGGCAGGCATGCAGGGGCTGAGGAGCCTGTGGGAGCTGTCAGCTCAGGGTCACCCCAACCCACAACTCTCTAGAACTGGAGGCTTATCCTGCCCAGAGCATGGGCTGCAAAGCAAAAAGCAAAGCAATGGCGCTTGTACTAGAGATTAGGGGTGCTCAAACGTTTCGGGCTGTGGGCCCGTCATGGGGTTCCTACCACCAGAAGCAGAAGTAAAACATGCCTTGCAATCTGTTTTGCAACAGACATTGTATTGCAAAGATTTGGGGGAAATGATGTATTATTAAAAAGAGAAGATTGGTACAAGGAAATGTGGGATTTGGCACTCAATGACAAGCTAACATGGGAATTAAATATTAGAAAAGGCATAGCTCACGAAAATAGATTTTGAAGAATTTGGCGACAGTTTGTGGAATATGTAATTGTTAAAAATAAAGGTATCAAGCCTGTACCAGATCAAATTAATTTTTGGAAGATATAACTATGTTACAACCTCCCGGACATTGTACATAGCACAGAGGTGTTTCTTATTAAAAGAATGATGGTCAGTAATGTTGGATGTGAAAGGAGCATATGAGAATACTATTAGAAAAGCTTCAGGACTAAGTGTGTTATTCTTTATCTGTATTGTTTTTCTTTTTCTTTAAGTATTATGTATGTTTATGTATATTTTCTTATGTAGTTTTTTGTATGTATGGTTGTGAGAGCTGGACCATTAGGAAAGCTGAGCGCAGAAGAATAGATGCCTTTGAGATGTGGTGTTGGAGGACAGTTTTGAGAGTCCCTTGGACAGCGAGGAGAACAAACAGATCAATCTTGGAAGAAATCAACCCTGACTGCTCCCTTGAAGGTCAAATTGTAAAGATGAAGCTAAGGTACTTTGGACATCAAATGAGAAGAGAGGATTGGCTTGAGAAAGCCTTGATGCTGGGAAAGGTGGAGGGCAAAAGAAAAGGGGGGGGGCAAGGATGAGATGGCTAGATGGTATTGTGGGCACAGAGCAGAGCTGGGTGGGCTGAGGAGGAGGATGGTGGAGGACATCAGAGGTGCCTGGCGGGTGGTGGTCCATGGGGTCATTGCAAAGGGTCGGAATCGAATGTGCAACTGAACAACAAAGTTTTTTGTTGTGTTTTTGTTGAAAATTTATAAAAACACAAATTAAATACAGTAATACCCCGGATAACGTTATGACTTGGTTCCACAAGTCATGACGTTATCCGATTTTTAGCGTTGGCCGATGCCCTGACTTCAGGGGCAAACCACTTTAAAGGCAGGCAGGGAAAGAAAGAGACCTCCCTGCCTTTAAAGCCACCCCCCCCCCCACGCGCAGCTCGGCCACGAGAGAATCCAGCCTCGCCCTGCTTACCTTGCTGCACGCTCCGACAGCCAGCTGGAGGCTTGTTTTTCTCTTTCACTTCCTGTAGACAGGGAAGGGGGAAATGAGATGTGATTGAGAACCAGTCACATCTCTCTATTTCCTCCTTCCCTGTCTACAGGAAGTGAAAGAGAAAAACAAGCCTCCAGCTGGCTGTCGGAGCATGCAGCAAGGTAAGCAGGGTGAAGCTGGATTCTCTCGTGGCCGAGCAGGCAGTGGGGTGGGTGTGGGGAGACCCCAAACTGCTGGGGGGGGGGGAGGAGGAGGGAAGTGGGAAGGAGAGGAGCTTTGGCCTCCTTTACTTCTTTATGATGATGGATCGGATAACGCTAAAATGAACGTTATCCGGTGTAAATCTTCCCCCCAAATTTGTCGTCGTTATGCGGTTTTAGCGTTATCCGGTGCAATCGTTATCTGGGGTATTACTGTACACATAAAAACACACATAAAACACACATTAAAATAAAAATTAAATACACATAAAACATAAAAATAAACATTAAAATACACCTTAAAATACACATAAAAACACATACCACCACCCCCATCCACCACCCCCAAACCTGAGTAACTTACCTGGCTGGGGAGCAGGCAGCAACAGTGATGTTGAAGCATGGCCTGGCCCAGTGGCGTGGCCTAGCCCGGCCTGGCCCAGCAGTGTGGCCTGGATTGGCGGTGGCGCGCCCTGGCCGTGCACCCTGGCCTGGCCTGGCTGGCGACTTTTGGCAGTGGTGAGTGGTGGCAGTGGCACTAGCTCAAGTTGCCCCGCGCTGCTGCCACCACTCACAACTGCAGACGGTCGTTGCCCAGGCCAGGCCAGGGCGCACCATCGGGCCAGGCCAAGCCTGACCTGGCATCAGTGGTGACCATCGGCAGCGATGAGTGGCGGCGGCACCGCACAGCGGCGCGGGACGACTCGAGCGACGGCCACCACACCTCCGAGGAGGCCGTTGAGGGCCTTCCCGGCTGCCCCACTCTCCAGCCCAAAATGGCAGCGGGTAAGTGTGCATGTGTGAAAAAAGCAATTGACGCATGCACACTCAGTACTAAAGGTGCGCATGCGTCAATTGCTATTTTCACACATGCACACTCACCAGCCACCATTATGGGCTAGAGAGTGGGACAGCTGGTGAGGCAACTGTACCAGTCGCCTCAGAAAAAGGGCAACCACCCCGGGAGGTTAGTACCTCCCCCAGGAGACCATCCGGGATCTGCTCTACCGGTTCAACAGAAATGTGGCGAACCGGCCTATGCCCACCACTGGATGGGATGGGATTTTAAACTGCCATTTTCTCTACTTAAATCAGGGGTGCTCAAACTATGGTCAGTGGGCCAGATCCAGCCCCTGATGCCAATTCCTCTGGCCCATGCCGCCCTCACCGCTCCCAGAAGCGGAAGTAAAATGCACCCATGCTGGCCATAGTTTGGGCATCCCTGCTGTAGACCAGTGGTGGTGAACCCATTGCGTGCATGCCAGAGGTGGCACTCAGAGCCCTCCCTGTGGGCACCCATATAGTCACCTCAGCACAGAGTTCTCCCTGCCCCTCTGCCCAGCAACCCAATGGGGGTGCTTCCTCCCCTGTTGCTGTGTTGGCATTTTCCGATACACAAGTGGGTTTGGGGGTTGCATTTTGGGCCCTCAAAGGTCTCTCAATGGTTGGCCATCCCTGCCTTAGGACCACCCCATAGAAGCCCTGAGAAGTACCCTCCCTCTCTGGGCGGCTCACAAGCGAATCCACATTATTGCCCCCATTCACATGCTGTGTCCTCATGTGGCAGACATGGGAAAGACGGGAGAGGCAGTCAACCTTGAGGCCATGGTCAGGGTCGAACTCACACCCTTTGGGCGACAGAACTGCATTTTAACTCCTCCTGTGTTCCCAGGGCTCTTCCTGCCTGCCTTTGCAGTTCCCTTCTGAACTGTGCCCTGTGGTGGACACACGGGGCTGTGCTCCTGGCCCCAGCCAGCCCTCCTGCTCCAGCTCCTGGGGAATACTAGGGAAAAGGACTCTCCAGGGGAGGGAGGAGGCCTTGCCCCCTTGGGGTCAAAACAAAGCCCTGCCCCTGCCCCCATTCATGCACAGAGCTCAGGGCCTGCTGTGGAGAGCCTTAGCAGGCATGACTACGGTGATGCCAAGGACAAGAGAAGAGGCCGAGGTTGTTCTGGCGCTACTCCGGACTTCAGAGTGACCCCCTCCGGTCCCCACTGCGCTCAGCTCCTAAAAAGGGGGCCTGGGCTCTCTGGGGCCCAGAGGCAAGGCTAGGGCCCTGCGTGGTCAGGAGGGGCAGCAGGGTTACGTGTCACTGGCCAGGGTTGCCAGGTGCCCCGAGACAGACATCCCTTACCTTGGGAAGAGGCCTGGGGCGGGTCTCTCCATGTAGGAAGAAGCACCTGTTGGGGAGGAAGGAGGCCAGGCAGGCAGTTACTCCAGGGGGGTTCAAGAAGGACTCTCGGGGCAGACCCGGGCGGGGCGGGGGGTCACACACCCTTTCCAGGCCCGGCCAGGCTTTCAAGCAATGGTGACCTTTATCCAAGGTGTGTGAACCTTTCCGCCTCCCTTCCCATGAGGACTCTAGTCCCAGCCACGCAGAGGTCCTTGCGACTCTGAGGCAGCCCTGATCCCCAGACACACCTGGAAGTGGCCTTGCCAGAGCCTGAGGAAGCAGCAGGCCAACAGAGCGAGGAGGAGGGAGGCAGGAGCCCAGCAACAGGCCAAGTAGCCACTGTAGCTGCCGCTCTCCTCTGCTGCTTCCATCGTCCAGCTTGGCTTCCATCTCTCTGGCTGGCGGCCTCCGAGTGCTGCACAAGGTGGCCTGTGCCCAGCCACACAACTGCCCAGCATCACTTAGGCCTGCTGGAATAGCAGAGCATGTCACAAAGGGTCTCTCCTGTAGCCTGGAGACAGCCTGGGGGCCCCCTCCTCCATCAATGCTAGGCTTCGTGCTCACCAGTTCCCACTCCTTGTAAAGCCCACTTGCTGGGGGCTGCCACAAGGAGACCGGGAAGCTCAGAGGACCTTCAGAGTCCTGGGCCAATTTCCCCTCCCTCGGATTCCACACACCCTCCCTGAGGCCCCCCTCCCCAATTTGGAAACTGCAAAGAAGGATAGCCCCCATGTTGAGTCGGGCCCCATGCTGGCTGGTGCTGGAACACGCCTGCGGGTGGCAAGCTTACCCTCCTCTGCCAGGCTGGATGTAACTGTAAACCTTTCCCCTCTGAAGAAGAAAAGGCCTGGAGCCCTGGCAGCAGAGGGAGGCCCAATAGGAAACCTGTGATGTTTTTCAGGTGCCACAAGAATCTTTTGGGGTTTGCTCAAACCTTCACACAGTCAGATTGCAAACCCATCCTCTGTCTCACAACCTTGTCATGGTGACATGCCGTAGTCATAGCTAGGGATGAATAAATATGTGCTAGCCAGGATGGTGTCTGCAGTGAATAGATAGAGTGATCCCTGTTCAGCCATGGAAGCATATGGGGTGGGGAGAGGCTGAAACACCTCACCTTGACTCCCCTCTTAAGAGTGGCTGTAGGGCCAGTTCTGATTTGACGGCCTCTCACAAACATGAATGTGAATGGCTGTGTAGCATAGACACCGTATTTCTATAGAAACACACTTGAGGGAAGTATAAATTTAGGTTGCATACCAAAATAGGCCAGATTTTGTATAATTTAACACCAATAGATCATACAGTACTTTAATATGTACCTGTCAAGATATGGACGGAATATATTAATCAGTAATGTAAAATACAGTAATAAACGATTTATAACAGCACATGGAAGCATTCTAGATTCAGTACACATAACCTACATACAGTATGCAAGTTGCAAATGCTTCCCATGGCTTTCTCTACTTTCGCCTCTTGGTCAGAAGAGGGCAGTAGCTCTCTCCGTACGGTAGGAACAGGACAACAAGATCACTAAAAATATCAGACGCTAGGCAAGCTTTAAGGATTCAAGACTTATTCTTCAGGCAATTTCCGATTTCATGGCAAGATGTTGTGCCAGGCTTTGTTTCTTGAAGGTGAGAAGGGGGGGGGGGGAGAGGCAGGTTGGATCTGATATCACCTCCCATTCTGTAAACACAAGGTCAGTGCCTCATGGGCCCCCACCACCACCACCACCATCTCTCTGTGCACATGGCCTTCTTTGGCATCTTCAAGTTTCTGTTTGACCACAGAAAAGGGCAACTAAAGAGACCCAGAGACCTCCATCAAAGAGTGGGGGTTAAAACTGAGTTTACTTGTTAAGTCTGCCAATTCTAGCCAAATCAATGTCAATTCGGGATATGAGCTAGCGGTTGGGAGTCACTCTTTCCCTCACTTTGTAGTCCATCTGGGCTGATGTTAAAAGTCCATCCTTGGTGATGCTGTGAAGAGGTCGGCCTTTTTCCTGGGTTCCTCAGCAGTTCCAAAAACAAACCTAGCAAACCGTGTGATCCTTACACAACACAAATGCAGAGGGAAGGTAATACCTTGATTATGTTTATTATAATTATGTCCCTTCCTTTGAAATATAATGGAATTATTCAGAGACCCTCCAGTGCAAGATTGGCTGGAATCCTGTTGCACAGTGTTTCCCACATTCTGGTTCTTGGACTTCAATTCCCAGAAGGCTAAATCAGTCCACTGACTGATCAGTGCTTTGGGGAATTGACTTAGGCTCCTGGGAATTGAAATCCAAGAACCAGAATTTGGGAAACACTGGTGTGGCAAATTGCTTTAGAGTAGACTCGCTGAACCAGTGGCATTCTGTTGAATCGACTCCACCCATCTGTTCTACTGATTTAAATGCGCCTCCTCTGATTGGAACTTAAGTGACAGGAGGACTTTAGCCTCTGTGAGGCCAAAAATCATCCGTGCATCGCTATGGTTTGGCATCCGGTGCTGGAAGGAAGGAGAACTCTGAGGATACTCTGGATGGCTAGAGAGCGAGAAGTAGGTGTTAGAAGAGAGCAAATCAAGCCTGAACGGATGTCTCTGGAGGCCAAAAGGACACGGTTGGTTGCCGGCCTACTACTTTCTCTCTTTGGAGAAGCCAAACAGTGCAAGCAAGGGGAATAGCGGGAGGCAGCAGGGAAAGAGGAAGTCACAAAGGGTGATGGACTGACCCCTTACCTCAAGGAAGCCTTGGGATCGGAGCGGGGCTGTGGACAGGGGGTGGGGGTGGGGGTGGGGCGTGCTTCGGCTGAGGTCTCTTTTGGGCCTCCATCCTGCCCTGCAGCCACCAGGGGCCCTCCGGGGGTTCAGGCTGGGGGGGGGGATGACGACACGGGATTCAGGGCCCCTTGTACGAGCACCATGTCCCTGAGCCTCCATGGAAGTAGTAGTTGTATCCCCTTTGCCGCCCACTGCGCTCCCCTCTTGTCTTGCCCCCCCCAGGCATGGAGTTGGGTGGTGGTAAGGGGGGGGGAGCAGGGGTGCCCCAATCAGAGCATTCACGGTGTATACCCCCCCCCTCTCTCTTTCCTCATTTGACCGACCTTGGAAGAGGCTGAGTCAACCTTGACTCCTAGTCAGGATTGAACTCACAACCTTTTGGCTGCAGGCCAGGAGTTCAACAACCCCTCCTGCCCCTCCCCCCTTTCTGGCTTGGGCGGCGAAGAGACCCCCGAGCAGCGCATCCGCCCGGGGCACCGCCGCCGGCCCAGCCTACCCGAGAGCTACCCCGGCCGGGCCCCGTTGTTGGAGGGGGTCTTCTTTCGCGGATACGACGTGGGGGAGCGGGAGCCTCCTCCTCCTCCTCCGGGCTCCCTTCCGCTTCAGGCCGGGCCGACCGGGTGAGAGGTCAAAGGGGGCAGGCGCTTCCCCCCCCCCCCCCGAGGCCAAGGGTGGCGAGGCGGAGCCTCCGTCGAGACGGCGACGCAGGCCTATCAGAGGCCCCCAAGTCCCGCCCCCTCTCCCCTCTCCCTCTTCCCCCCCGCGGCCTGTCATCACAGACCCGCACGTGGAGGAGGCGGGGCCGACACGGATTGGCTGCCGGGGACCGCGGAGGGCGGGGCTGGTCTGGAGGGCCAATCAGCGCCAGGAGAGGGCGTGGCTTAGGCTCAGGCCCAGAAGCTGCTCCCAGAGGGAGAAAGAAAGAAGGGAGGGAGGGAGGGGCGCCGCGGCGAGACCAGGTGGCAGGGGGGGGGCAGGAGGAGGGGGCGCCCCAAGGGGTTCTGGGGGGGGGAGGAGGAGGGAGAGGCAGGTGGGCCCCGGTCTCCTGCGAGGCTGCTCCACGGGGAACGCAGGAAGGAAGGCGGTGGGTCCGAGGAGGGCATCCCTGGGGCCGCCTGGCCTCCCGCCAGGAAAAGGCCGGCGGAGACGGAAGGCCCTCCCTGACCTCCCTCCCCCCCCTTGCTCGCTCCCGCGCCCCCCCCCGCCCCCGCCGTGCAAGCGGAGTGCTTGGCCAGCAGGCAGGCAGGGAAGTGGGGGCGGGGGCGGGGTTTGTTAGCAGCAGCAGCAGCAGCTCCGCACAGGGTTGGCTGCTTGTTGCCTCGCTCTGATCTGCCCCGGCGGGAAGCAGGGGTGGCCTTGATTCGCCGCCCTCCGCCGCGGTCAGTTCTAGATGCCCTTCCTTCCGCCTGAGTGACCCAGTGCGAGAAAGATGAGCCGGCAACACAAGGTGGCCCTTACCAGCAGGAATAGGGGCTGCTGCTCTTTGCTTGCCTCTCTTCACATCCTCGCCCCCAAATGGTTGGCTTCTAGCCAGTGGTGGGATGTCAAATTTTTCTTTACTACCACACTGTGGGTGGAGCCTATTTTGTGGGCGGAGCCTGATTTGTGGTCAGCCAAAAGCATGGGCAGGACCAGGTGACCTGGAGTGTGGGGCCAAAGTTGGTCATGAGACTGTTTAAATTTCAAAGTAACATAAATTAATAAATAATATACTAGAACACTACTAAAACTAACAGTATAATTTTTCACATAAGACATAACATATGTTTATTTTTATGTATTTTCTATGTATTGAACTTTTTGTGACTTGCTGTTTTAAGTATAAAAAATACAAAAAGGTAGTTAACATTATGCATTTAATACTTTAACAGTGACAAGAGGTACACAAAACTAGATTTTGCTACAAGAGTTTTACAATATGAATGAAAAACTACAACTGTTTGAGAACTGCTGTATAGTAAAAACCTCGCATAAAGAGTGCCTCACTTAGAGACTAACTTGCTTAAAGAGCAGAACTTTCTCCAAATGCTCGCCTCGCTTAACTCAACCAAAAACTCACTTAACAACTTAGCTGTAGGAAGAGGGTCCCACATATTTACAGGTAGGCCAATTATACCAACTGTCATTACGCTTGATATACTTGAAACAGTTAGGCAGTGGTGAGCAGCCAAAAATTTTACTACCACACTGTGGGCGGAGCCAACATCATGGGCAGAGCCAAAGTCATGACATCATGAGCGGAGCCAACGTCATGACATCATAATGTTGTCAGCAGAACCGGCAACATGGATGCAGCAAAAGTAAAAAAATAAAATAAAAATTCAGTACACATAAAATAGAAATTAAAAACATAAAAATACAAACTAAATGCAAATTATATAGACATTAAATAGATATTATACAGAAATAACAAACACATACAAATAAAAATTAAAAAGACATTAAATAGAAATAAAAACCATAAAAATACAAATTAAAATAGACATTAAATACACTTGAAAACACACTACATAAAACACCTACCCATCTCAACCACAAACCCTAGTCACTTACCTGGGGTCGGGGAGCAGCAGGCGGCAACAGCAGCAGCCTGGCCTGGAGTAGCATTGGCGTTCAGTGGCGGTCGGCAGCCTCAGAGCTACAAGCATCCAGGCTAAGGAGTGTGAGGGCGCCTGGCACATGGCATCTGGGGTGCAGCAGTCTTTTATCCTTCTCTGGGCAGGTTGAGCCTGGAGTTAGGTGGCCTGGAGCTTCCTCCACCACCAAAACTGCCACAGCTGGGCCCAACTGCAAGCAGCAGTCTTTTCTCCTTCTCCAGCATGAAACCTTTCTCCCTCAGAACATAACAACCAGCAGAAGTCTTGGACACACAGACAGTATGAGGAGCATAGAATCTATTGTGTGCATCAGCTAAAAAAGTTCAAACTGCACTGAGACCTTGCTTTATGCAAAGACTTGGAGTTACCTAATCAATAAGCTACACCTGTGCTGTTACAATTGCAGAGCACCTCAGGACGAGTACAGCTGTTTTACATGAAGCCACACTCTCCTAGAGAACTGGTTCTGCAAACACTTAGAACCTAAACCTCTTTAACTGCTGAAAAGTTACAGAGTGTTTTAGTGAGATATATGAGGTTATTATCAGCTGTGTTAGATTTTTTATTTCTAAACCAAAGCTTAAAACTTATTCTGGCTAATCTTTCTCACCCTAGGTCAGATGGAATGAAGTACATAATGAACTCGCCACAAGGTGGCTTCATTTTGGCAGTTTTCAACTTTTCAACAGTTAAAGATGTTAGGTACAGTACTAAGCCTAACCAGTTCTCTAGGATAGTATGTCTTAATGTAAATGTAAAACAGCTGTACCTCCTTATGGGCTCTCCAATGGGAACAGCAATTGGAACAGCACAGGTGTAGCTTATTGATGAGGTAACGCCAAGACTTTACTTAAAACCCCAAGTCAGGCCGCTAGGCCTGTCGGCGAGGACAGCAAGGAGGCTATGCATGCGCGCCAAGCACTGTAGGCGTGCATGCACACCAAACGCTTGGCATGTATGTGCAGTGGGGGAACCAGTGAAAAGGTAAGCCCCCAAGGTGGTTCCCCCCAAAAGCTGATGCCGGTTTTCCGGGGCATTGGGAAAAGTTACTACCGGTTCTGTTGAACTGGTGCGGACCCGATACATCCCAGCACTGCTTCTAGCTTTGGCTCTGGACAGCCATGGTATGTGATATTTAGGGAAACTTCACAAAAAGAACACACACTCTGTCTACATTTCCACAATGTGATGTCTCTGCTTTTCACTATGCTCCTCAGGTTTCTCATCGCTTGCCTCCCAAGAATCAGTCGCCTTTTTATTTCATGGCTGCAATCCCCACCTGCAGTGAGCTTTGATCCTAAGAAAGTAAAATCTGTCACTGCTTCTACTTCTTTCCCATCTATTTTCCAGGTGCTGAGAGGGCCTGTTGCCATGATCTTGGTTTTCTTGATGTTGAATCTCAAGCCATCTTTTGCACTCTCTTCTTTCAACCTAATCAGGGGGTTCTTTAGGTCCTCCTCACTTTCTGCCATTAGGGTGGTATCATCTGCATATCTCAAGTTGTTGATGTTTCTCCCAGCAATTTTGATCCCAACTTGTGATTCCTCCATCCCTGCTCTGCGCATTATGTGCTCTGTGTATTAGTTGAATAAGCAGGGTGACAAAATGCAGCCTTGCCTGACTCCTGTTCCTATTCCAAACCACTCCGTCCTTCTGTATCCTGTCCTATAACTGTTGCAGCTGTTGAAACAAGGGAAGGAGGCCGAGCGCCACCGAGGCATTGCTGGATGGGGGGGGGGCAGTCACTATGGCAACCCTCCTGGCCAGGGCTTGCACTTGCTTGGGAAGACAAAAGAGTCTGTCTGGGTCAGTCAGTAAGCTGGAGGCCAGGTGGCCACGTCTCCTTCTCACTACCCAGTAGGAAACCTGTCCCTTGCCAGGGAGCTCAGTGGCCTCAGATCTCCTCTACCTGGTTCTGGGAGCAGCTGGGCAGGTGCTGTCCTTGGAGGCTGCTCAAGAGGGACCACTGGCCCCCAAGATTCCTGGGCTCATCCTGTCCTGTTTGGCTGCAGCTTCTCTTCCCCTACCTGCTTGAATCGGATTCACCTTGACCATTGGTGCATACCCTCTGGGTGCCCCCCTCTGGCTGGAAGCAGAATGCTGGTTCACCTCCACCGCTTTGGATTCCCGTAAGCACCTTGGCTGACAGGTGTGGGGATCAGGGAGGAACCATGGCTTGCTGCCGCCATGAATGCCCCTCCTCCCCCCTCCCCAGTACAGCTGGATGCTGAGAGGGTTTGGCAGAGGTTTAACCAGTAGGTGGGAAAGGGCCAGGTGCCTATTCTGGGGCAAGAGCCGGTTGGGCTCCATGGCCAAGGGATGTCTTCCGCGATGTTCCCACGGGCAGGAGGTCCCTGTGGGGCTTGCCCAACCTCCACAACCCTTCTCCATACTCGGCAGAACCCAAAGCAGCCTGGACAAAGGGGAATCGCAGCGAAGCCCTTGAAGTGCCCCAAGAGGAGCAGGCGAGGAGAGGCACTCAAGACACCACATCTGGTTTCTTTTTTTATGATAAGGCGGCCTGGTTTTAATATGTTGTAACCTGCCCAGAGTGGGAAAATATCCCAGATGGGTGGGATAGAAATGTAATCAGTGAAATATATGAAAGGAAGGGGCCTGGGAATCCGAAGGCAACCCTCCTGTTTGGGGGAGTTAAAAGCCTGCCTGGCCCTGGACAAGGTCAGCTTTGGAGGAGGAGGAAGGGGTGAGCATGTGTGCCTAGCCAGAAGCAGCCACTGGCTGGTGTGGTGCTGCTGCTTCCTCCTCCCCCCTCTCACGCATAGGTGCTCATTCATGTGCCCTCGTGAAGGAAGACGGACTCTGAGATTCTTTCTCAAGCCTGGCCAGGGCCAGCGCACCATGCCCATCCAGCCAACACCCTCCCATAGGATGGCTTGGGGGAAAAGGGTCAGGCTACCCTGGCTGGCTGGCTGGGTAATCTGACTGTTCCCCTCTCTCACTCATAATTTTAATTGGTGAATTTTAACTTTTAATCTCTTTTTAATTTTTAACCTTTAAACTTTCTGAGATGGGTATATTTTCATGGGTTTTATTGTTGTGTTTTTAAGTGTTGTTTGCTGCCCTGAGTCATTTGTGAGGCATAGAAGTCTGACTAAATGAATGAGTGCATGCAGCCCTGGCTGTCCAAGGACCAAGCTTGGACGGTGTAGCAGCTGGGAAACCTACTAGGACTGGACTACTACAGCAGCAGCATCCGCCCTTGGAAGCCCAGAGCCAAGGGTTTGGTGCGGGATGCTCTGTCTGTGGCAAGGGGGTCGAGGAAGGACAGCATGATGATGATGATGATGCAGCGAGCACCCCCAGCCCCCCACCCCGGAGGGAAGGGACCTGGAAGGTGGAGGAGGCTCAAGAGGAGGGGGCCGCTGCTGAGAGACCCCCGAACCCAGGCCAGGTGCTCCCCCCACCTGGACGGGTTTGGCCGAGAGGCCACGGAAGAAGCCGCTTCTGTTCGCCTGCTCAGGCTTGGAACCGAGACACGGAAGGCGAAGGCGGCGCACTGCACAAGCCCCCCTCCCCCGAAGGGGCGGAGTTTCCCGGGGAAGGGGTGGGGCGTCCGAGGTGACGAGCGGACTGAGAGGCCAATCCGGGCCTGGGGGGGGCGGCGCAGCGGCGAGAGCCGCCCCGGCTGGTAGGAAATGGGCTTCTTCTGCCGCTCTGGCGCCGCTGCCGGGAGTCCCGCGGAGCCCCAGCAGGAGGAGGAGGGGGAGGAAGAGGGAGTCTCGGGGGGCCCCCACCCCACCCCACCCCCCGGAGCTGCTCAGCTCCCGACAGGTGGACAGGTGAGCAGCTGCTCCGTCCCCCTCCCTCCCACCTGGCTGGGGCCCCAAGGAGGGAGGGAGGGAGGGAGGGGGGGGAGGCTCTTCCTCTGCCCGGCCTTTGTCCCCTCCACCGGCCAGGAAGAAGAAGAAGAAGGGGGGGGACACCGGGACCGACCCCCCCTGCGTGGCTCTGGAGGGAGGGGGAGGGGTGGCCTTCTCCCCCCCCCCCCGGCTGCGAAGGGCGGGCAGGCCATCCGGCCTGGAGAGCCGCCGCGTTGCCTTTTTTGGCCCGAGAAGAGCCTGGCGGGCTCCGGCGGCTCGGCCTTCCCGGGAAGGGGGGCGGGGGGGCGGCAGGAGCAGCAGCGCCAGGTCTCGGCCTGCGAGGAGGAGCCTCCCTTCTTCTTCTTCTTCTTCTTCTTCTTCTGCATCTTCAAGGAAGGGAGGCAGAGCGGGGGGGGGGGAGGAGGAGGAGGAGGTCAACCTCGTTTAGGACCCCCGCCGTGTCTCCCCCCCTCCCTTGGCTCGGCCCCCCTCGGGGGTCCGCGTATCCTTGCCGTGTGTGTGTGTGTGTGGGGGGGGTTGTTACCTGGCCAGCCCTCGCCTCTCCTCCCCTCTTGAGGGTCCTTCTGGTTGATCTCGGGAGGGCCCTTCCCTTTGTTGGGAGGAGGAGGAGGAGGGAGAGGGGGACCTGCCTGTGCGGGGAGGGGGCGAGAGAAAGGGGGTCTCTGGAGGGGCCGCTTCTCTCTCGGGGGGGGGGGGCTGCTGCTGCTGCTGCGCATTTTCTGCATTTAACTCCGGCCCTTCCGACCCTCCCCCCCCCCCGCAGTTGGCCCCGCAGAGCTGCTAGAGAAGGAGGGAGGGAGGGAGGGAGGGAAGGGGTCGGGGGGGGGGGCAACGAATGCAGTTGCAGAGGGGAGGGGCTACGCGTGCTAAAACACACATACGACCGGGGGGGTGGCGTGGGGGTTGGCCAAGGGCTGAGCTCCGGGAGGGCTGGAGCTTCTTTCGGTCCTCTTTCGACCTTGCAAGGTTGGGCCAGGTTGTCTTCAGCGGGGCCGGGGCTCGTCGCCCTGCGTCAGGCAGCAGTGGTCTCACCTGATGCAGGTGAGGAGGGCACCTCTCCTTTCTTCCTTGGCATTTGGGGACTACCTGCAAACCCACCCACCCCCGTCTCCGCATGGCCCTTCTTGGGCTCCTCCATCCTCTGGTCCTGGCTCCCCAAAGGTGGGCCCCCTCCTTTACAGCCCCGGAGGAAGGGCAGACTATGGGAGGCAGGAAGTCCTGGAGGCCACCTGAAGAACTGGCGGAAGGAAGCTTTGGGCAGCCTGGCCAAGCCTCCCCCAGGGAAGGCGGCCTGACCTCTCTGGCTCCAGGCCTGGGGGAGGGGGTCGGTCTCTGCTGCTTGGGCTGAGCCGCCACGGATCACTGGGGCTATTTCTGGCGGTGGCAGCCCAGCCACGGGTGACTCAGCTGGCAGGGAGGAGCCGGCTAGGGCTGATGTTGTTGGCAGCCAGCTGTTGAGTCAGCTGGCAGAGGGCGGGACCTGGCAGCCAGAGGTGGACTCTGGTGAAGGAGTGTGGCAGTCGCCCTGAGGCGGGTGAGCTCCTCTGACTTCCCTTTCCCTCCCATTAATAACACTGCATCAGATAAAACAAAAGCATTGTCTGCTCCTTGGTCTCTAATCCATGTGCCCTGCTTAGACTAAATCCAAGTGTGCTGAATCCACATCTGAAGTCCCATTCTGCCTAGGATGTCAGGTTCTTAAGTTAGCAGAGCTCACCCTCTTGGTTAGGTTCTTGACTTGGTCACTTGGGGTAGATTTGCCACAAATGTAGAAAAAAAATTGTCTGGTTTATGAACACAGCTGCATCTTTCGTTGAAAACAGACTCACTGTGCCCTAGCTGTACTATCCAGTGAGATGGTTTCACACTAGAAACAAGCCCTTGGTCCATCTCACCTTATAGAGCCATTTTTGACATCGCCTCACTGACTTTCTCAGACATGCCCAGCACTGCTGGAACATGCAAGCCACCAGAGGATGTGCCTCGGCTGAGGTGGCAGCAGGCTTAGTGGTAGCTGCAATTGTTATAATGCTCCCATGTAAAAATACATTACCCAGTGCCCAATGTGATCGGCAACTTCTGAGTTCGGATTTGGAATCATCACATGTGTTAATCCCGAAATTGCAAGTAGATAAATACGGTAGGTGCCACTTTAGTGGGGAAAGTAAACAGTGTTCCGTGCACTCTGGGTGAGATCATCTGTTCCCAGGTGAGTATGTCTAGTTATGCCTGCCACATGACCAGAGAAACATCTGCAGATGCAGACAGCACTGGCTCTTTGGCTGTAAACAGAGATGAGCACTGAACTCTAGAGTTGGATATGACTGGCTTTCAAGCAAGGGACTTTTTTTTACCCCTGATTATTGTCTAATAGTAGTGGTTGATGGGGTATGAATAAATAAGTTCTTTAAGAGGAGGAGTCTTTTTTCCAGCCCCACCTCCTGGCCTAGCCTCCCTCTCCCCCCCCCTCTTTTGTCCTTTGCAGGCAGGGCAGGGCAGAGACCTCTTGTTCCTGGGTGGGGGTGGGGGCTGCTGGTTCTCCTCCTCCTCCTCACTTCTTTCTGAAGACATTCCCTCCCTAAGCAGAGCCTGGGGTGGAGGAGGGCAAGACCTTGAGCATAGGGGGAGGACTCTGCTTGTCCAGCTGGTGCCTGGCTGCCTGTCCTTGCTTTGACCTGTCAGATGAAGGAGTGCCTGCCCAAAGCAGCCAGGGTGGGTTTCCCTGGGCTTGTTGAGCAGCAGCCGCCCCCTCCCCTGTCCACCACATTCTCAACCTTCCTGGGTGCCGGCAGGACCTTGCCTGGCTCTTGTTACAGCAGAGGCTCCGCAGTGGTCAGCGCAGGCTGTTGGGATAAACAGAGAAGGGGCTGCGGTGTGGAGGTGGGCGTGTGGAATCCCGCAGCCAGCCTGGGCGAAGCGAGGGAGGGTGGGCCGGTGCCTGCAGGTGCCATCTTCCGTGCCGGTCCTGCCCACGGGAGAATCCCAAGTCCCCAACCAACCCCAGGGATGGCCCAAGCCCAGCTGCCTGGTGCCCATTCTGTTCTCTCCCAAGGGTGGCTCTCCAAGGGAGGGAGGCTGGCTGGCCAAAAGAGCCCCTGTGCCGCAGCTGGCCCACTGCTGGCCCACCGACCCACATCCGTTGACCCCTCCCTTCAGGGTCCTTTCTCTGCTGCTGCTGCTCCTCTGCTGGGATGTCTCGCCCGCCTAAGGACTGGCTCCCAATTCACCAGGTGCTGACCACTCACTGGCACCACGTCCCCCTCCACCGCAATTCCCTCCCAGAAGGCAGGAGCAAAGAAGCCCATCGCCCGTCCTCCCTCCCTCCCAGGGGTTTGCCCTCCAATTGCCACAGGCATCCCTCTCCCCACCCCACCCCACCCCAAATAAACTCTAGACTTCCCCAGCTGCTCCTGCAAGATAAGGGCAGGCCATGCAACCAGGAAAGCCCAGGCTGCAACCACACAATGAGAGGAGCCCCCCCCCAGGCCATGCCCAGGGCTCCCCCCTCCTCTCTCTCTCACACACAGAGCCATCTACTCTCCTAGCTATCTGCTATCCCAATCTGATCCAGGCTAACCCTGCTTAGATCCCAAACCAGGTGTGGAGGGTGGCTGGGGCAGACCTTCGGCTTGTAGCACAAGGGCTGGCCTTGGTCTCTCTCCGGGGGGGGGGGGGTTGTCGATCCCTGGGACCCCTTTATAGTCCCGCCTCAACATACTGCCATGCACAGACCTTGCAAGTAAGGCTTGTAGAAGAAGCAGGTGCCCCCTCAGGAAGCCACCACAAACGCACAGTAATAAAAAGCTTCCATGAAACAGCCACTGGGGCAGTGGAACTTGGGCAGTTAAAAAGCCCTTTTTGGGAAGCGGGGGGTTGGGTTCAGGGGCTCCTTCAAACCACTGTCTGTGAAGAAGGGAACTGGACATTCCTGGGGCGGGGCTGGGAGGGGGGGACAGCTTTACGTTTTGTCTGCCTTTGTACAACACCCCTTTAGGGTAGACTGCCTTAAAGGTGATGGAGCGGAGCGTGGGACTACCCCAAAGGCAGGTTTTGGAAAAGGATGCAAAACATTTCCATGTCACAGACTTGGAAGAGTAGCCCTCATACCCCATCTCTCACCACCACCACCCAAGGGTCAGCTGCAGCACAGGGGCTCTTTCGGCCGGCCTTCCTCGCAGAATCGTCCTTGGAAGAACAAAATGGGCACCAGGCAGATGGATTTGGGCTTCGATATGGGGCTTTGCCCACAAAGCAGCTACAGGAGGTCCTGGATGACGTGGATTATCTAGACCCTTTTCAGTCAGGATTCAAGCCTGGATATGGTATGGAAACTGCATTGGTTGTGCTGGTGGATGATCTCTGGTGTGAACAGGATGGGGGACATCTCTCTGTCCTGGCTCTTCTTGACCTCTCAGCGGCTTTCAATACCGTCGACCACGGTATCCTTCTGGAAGGGCTCCGAGGACTGGGGATCCAGAGCACTGTGGCGTTCTGGTTCTCATTTCTGAAGGGCTGGACCCAGTCGGTGTGGTTGGAGGGCGAGGTGTCCAGCCCAAGGCCACTTTGTTATGGGGTGCCTCAGGGCTCGGTACTCTCACCTCTCCTATTTAACATCTACATGAAACTGTTGGGTGAGATCATCTGGTACCACGGGGTGAGGTATCATCAGTATGCAGATGATACCCAGCTGTATATCTCAGCCCGTGGGAGCACTAGTGATGCAGTGGAAGTCCTTTCCAGGTGCCTGGAGGCTGTGAGGGTCTGGATGGGGGACAACAGGGTACAGCTGAATCCTAGCAAGACTGCGTGGCTGGGGGTCGGGGGTCTTGCAAAATCTCGGGAGCTTCCATCTTTAGTTCTGGATGGGGCAGTTTTGCCCCAAACAGACCTGGTGCGTAATCTGGGGGTCCTCCTGGAGTTGCGACTACTGCTCAAAGAGCAGGTGGCAGCCGTGGCCAGGAGGGCTTTTGCACAGCTTCATTACACCAGTCACGCCCGCTCCTAGATCGGAACTCCTTGTTCATGATCACACACACTCTGGTCACCTCCAGACTTGATTATTGTAATGTGCTCTACATGGGGCTGCCCTTGATGACCATTCGGAGGCTTCAACTGGTCCAGAATGCGGCTGCCCCAGTGGTGTTGGAATGTGGGCTGCTTCGGGAGTAGCACTGATTGCCAGTATGTCTCCAGGAGCAAATCAAGGTGCTGGTCATTACCTTTAAAGCCCTACATGGTAGTGGGCCAGGATACTTAAGAGACCACCTCATCCCAAGAACATCTCCCCATCCCACCAGAGCGGATCGAAGAGGCTCTCTAGTTGTTCCATCGGCCAGAGAGGTGCATCTCTCTGGCACCAGACGGAGGAGGGTCTTCTCTGTGTCCACCCCGGCCCTGTGGAACCTCCTGCCTACGGAGCTACGTCTCCAGACAGAGCTGCTGCCCTTTAGGAAGGGTGTAAAAACATGGCTGGCAGGGCAGGTATGGGGTGCGGGAGGTATAGTGACCCCAGCTTGCTGGATGATCTGAGCCCCATCTCTTCCTGAATCTTTTTATCCTTATGATTTTCTGTTAATTTTATTTGCTATTTTAATTCATTGTGCTTTTTAAAAAAAATTAATCTGAATTTTTTAGGGAAAGGTCCTGATTATTTTTATTGTTGATTGATGTTTCAGTATGTTTTTATGACATGTTCACCTCCCTGAGTTGCTCCGGTGAGTAGGGCGGTATATAAATAGGAATAAATAAATAAAGGAGAGTGGCTGGAAGAATCTTCTGAGGGGGGGGGCTCCTCTGGCCTTGCCCCCCCTGCCCACTCCCCATGCTCTAGTTGCTCGGCCTACCCAATTTGCATACTTTGATCCCATAGGCTGACCCCATGGCGGGGGGTGGCATGGGGGCAGGGTGTCACAGAGACAGCAGGCTGTCATGGGGGGGGGGGGAGCAGAGGTGAGTATTTGGCCAGAAGAGAAATCCCTTGAGCCCTACACGAGGGGTGTCCGTCCGTCCGTCCGTCCGTCCATCCGTGTGTATATGTCCATGTCTTTCCCCTCACTGACCCTTCTTTCTCTCTCTTTTTCTCTCCCTCCAGTGCTGCTGCTGAGGAGACCTTGGGCCATCCTGCAAGGACTTGGAAGCTGAACCCCCCCCTCCCCAGCTGCCCGTGATGGTGGGAGCCATTCCTCGCCAACCAGGCCGCTTCTGGGGAGTGCCCAGGTGGCAGGGGTCGCCTGCTGGCTGCCCTAGTCGTAGCCCCCTGCTGCTGTTGCTGCTGCTGCTGGAGGGGGAGAGGAGTCCGGCCAACAGAAGTAAGCAGCTGCTGAGGGGTGAGTGGTTGGGGGCTTGGCTGGCCTTGATTTAGCCCCCTGCTCAACCAGGGTGGCAGCAGCTCCCTTCACCCCAGGGCCCAGCAGGCTACGCTGGGTCCTTCCTTGGAGGGAAGCAACGGCTGGCCCTGGAACAAGCAGTTCCTGCACACCCTGAGGAGCTGCATGCCTGCATGCCTGCCTCTCCCCGGGGCTGTTGGGGTGGCAGCCAGAGTCGTGGGGTGTGTGTGTGTGTGTGAGAAAGAGAGAGAGAGAGAAATGGGATAACATAGTCCATTATCCCACTACCACAGGACCCATTTCACCTGATAGAGACCTCAAACTCATTTAAAAAGCCAGGATAAGACCTTTTGCTGCTCCAGAGTATTGAAGGCTCGGCTCCAGGCTAGGAACATCTGTGTCATAGTTCAACCCCTGGTTGTTTATGCTTACAAATCAACCAGACCAGGTAGGACTTAGCAATGTGTAGATTACATAGTGAAATGTCAAAAAAAGTTTCAAAAGGAACTGGAATTATCTCAGCAGCTTATCCTATAAATGAAAAGTAGAAAAAAATATTCTGTAAAAGGTCAAAGCCTTATTCTGTGAAGGGAAAACTAAAAACCAGGAACACAAAATATTATTTTTAAAAAAGGAGCGTTCTTACTTTAGTTAAAACAAGGCAGGAATAACTTTATTCTCTCTATTTGCTGGCTAGGCCAGCTCACACAACCAGGGTGACCCCCCCCCCCACTGTTCTACTCACAAGTAAGCCTTTGTGGACTTCTCTCCTCCTGCCTTGAACATGCTTAAAAGAATGGTGTTTCTTCTCTGGCATTCTAAGATAACAAAACTCACCTTTCCTCCTTTGTCTCACTTTTCCTCTTTGTCTCCCAATAAGACTTCCAATTTCAATGTCCAACATCTCTCCTTCTGTTCCCTTTTTCTTCTGCCATATCCAAATCTGAATATTGGTGATCCTCGTGCCGATCAGCCATGAAACTGTCCTGAGAAAATAATGACGTGGCCTTTCATTTGCCTTCTGCATTGTGTGTCCCTTTCTGGTCCAGAGCCCTTTGGGAACACGCAAAGTCCTCCTCCTCCTCCCCAGGAGGCCAGGGTGGATGAAGCTGCGGCCCTCCCTCCCTCCCTCCCTCCATCAAGAGCGATTCCAAGTAGGACCATTTAATGCACTTGTGTGGACCATCACCCTTCTTTGTGGGCTTCGGCACCCAAGGCCATTAGTACTCAGGGTGGTCAGGTGAGTTAACTGCCACCTGACGATCGGTGGAAGAAGGGTCTACTCTATGGCCAGAGCAGGATAACTTGGCCAGACTTTTAAAACCATTCCCACAGCTCTTTTTATAAAAAAATAATTTTTAATTAATTTTTTAATACAATTAACAGAATAAATAAGGAAAAAACATGAAAGAAAATCATCACAATACATGTCTCTAACATACAAAATACATTACAATACAACACATGCTAAAAAAACAAAGTATACACTAATAAACCATTTCATATCTTTATTTTAAACTAATTTTTTGTTATATCTTGCTTACTACTTCATATATATTTCTTATCCTTATAGTTTGCAACCACTTATATATTTAACTCTATATTTAAGAAAACAACAACACCTGTTTATTTTATTCCTAACCTTCTAACACTATGAACATTCCCACTTAAGTACCATTCTAATATTATATAATACTAAAAAATAAAAATAAGAACATGCCAGTGTTATTTAAAAAGCCCTGGAGATTGTGATTTCCCTTTTAACACTTACCTTTCCAAAAACTAAGTTGTCCTGGTACTGGTTTACCACCTTTACCCTTTATCAATGTGTATTCCAAGAAAGGTTTCCATATATTCCAAAATTTAATTTCTTTAATTATACCCTTTTTCAAATTAATTTCCCAAGTTAATTTATCATTCAATGCAATTTCCCACATTTCTCTATACCAATCCTCCATTTTTATCTGGGCATCATTCTTCCAATTCCTTGCAATAACTTGTCCACACACATTATTTCTTTAATTTCTTTCCTTTAAGTTGGATTGGCAGTGCTTCAAAAAGGAAATTTATTTTTGGTAGTAATTTCATTTTACATAATGCAATCCTACCAAACCAAGATAAATTCAACTTTTTATATCACGATATTTTATCATTAATTTCATTTTCTTGTCTTTCATAATTCAACTTCTTTTGCCAATCAAATTTATTTGAAATATATATCCCCAATAATTTGAATATTACCTTATATTTATTCTTTATCTCCCTCTGTTCCTCCTTTCCTATATTACAAAATATTATTTCAGATTTATCCCAATTTATTTTTACATTTCCACAGTTCTAAAATGTTTGGACTCTCTTCAGGGGAAAAGGAATTTGCACCTGGTCCCGTAACCCAACCCCAAACCCCTGCTTATTCAGGAGTCTCTTCTGCCGCCTGTCTGCTTGAGCTCACACCAAGACCCCCTTTCAGTTCATTACTTTCTCTCTCTCTCTCGCTCTGTGTGCGTGTGTGTGTGTGTGTGTGTTGGGTGTGAGGGAGGGGAGGCCCAGGGTGCCAACACCTGTCCTGAGGCAGGGATTCTTGAGCCCCTTGAGGCTCCTAGAGACAGGTAGCCTCACGAGGGGGTCTCTTTCCTCCTCCTCTTCTTCTTCCAGATGCAGCCCAGCCCGGTTACCCTTAGCCAGGAGTGGGCTCAGACTCCATAACCCCACAAGGGCACTTTAGCACCCGACCCTCAACCTCATGCGGCACCTCCAGGCTGACTCCGCCCTCCCCCAGGAGAGCCATCGGGGCCCAAGCCGGGAGGAGGAGGAGGAGGAAGAAGAGGAAGAAGAAGAAGCAGAGGCTGCCTCCAGGTCCTGGAAGCCACGCCCCCGGGGGGTCCTGGTGGATTGCAGCCCCCCAGAGCTGAGCTGCCAGAAGGTCTACCAGGTCTCCATCTTCTCCCCGCCGGCCGGCTGCTCCCATCTTCCGGAGCAAAGGGCCCCCGGGCGGCAGCCGGTCAAGCGGAGCTGCCCAGAGCCCCAGCGGGTGGTAGAGGATGAATGGGACGCCAAGCGGGGCTGCTGGGGGGAGACGGGGGACGAAGCCATCGAAGATGGGCTGCTGGTGGACGCCCTCGCCCTGGGGGGCGCTGCCCAGCATTTCTCCCACAGTGGCCTGCGGGTGGTGGAGCATCGTCAGGACAGCCATGCCGATGGGCACCGATGGCACGCCGACTGCGGTCCCGGCACTGTGCCTGCTACCCAACAGCACACACTTTGCGATGTTTTGCACACAAAAGACTATGCCTCGGATGGCCCCCGAACCTCTGAGGCCTCCGGGAGGCCGGAGGAGGAAGAGGCGGGCCTTCCGCAAGACGAAGAAGATGGGGTGGGCACCAGCCGCCACCCAATCCGGCTTGACCCTGAATTGCACAACCTTGCACACCTGTCCTCGCCAGGCAAACCGCTTTCCCCGGGGGCCGCTGGGCTGGCAGAGCCCGGCACTCCAGAGGGGGGGTCCAATGGGCTCGGGTCCGCAGAGAAGACGCCCTGCTCCAGCCCTCGGCTGCCCACGGACAGCCCTGGCCCTTGCCGTGCCAAGCGGAAGCTGCTGCCCTCCATCGCGGGGGTGACAAATCCAGGCTCTGCGGACGAGAGCCACCCCCCTGCGCGGAAGAAGAGGGCCCTGCTGAACCCGGCCGTGCCCCCCACCTGCCGCAGCACCGATGCCAAGGGTGCCCCTTTCTGGAACCACCTGCTTCCCGCGGCCAAGGTGAGGAGGAGCCCTGGGTTTGTAAAGGGGGTGGGGGTCCCTTCTGCAGGGTGTGGGAAGCACCAGAGGAAACACTCCTCCTTGATTCTGTACTGTAGCCAGAAGGTAGTGAGTTTGATCCCAGCAAAGATCAAGGCTGAACATTGTGTGCAAGCTTGCAAGATCTTGTGCATGTGCGCGTGCCTGAGGGAAGCCTTGCTTTCCCCTTCCCCAACCCACTCACTCTCTTTCTCTGCTGGTCCAGGACTCGGCAAAGAGCAGCACTAGCCGCCTCCGTGGTCAGCTCCAGACGGGCTTGCGGGCCCTCAAACCGTGAGTGTCCTCTTTGCCACAGCTCCTTCTGGGTGGGGTGCTCTCCTCTCCCACAGGGCAGGGGCACGGTGTGCCAGTCTGCCCACCTGGTGGACCGTGTGGGCGACCTGGGTGCAAACCTACACCGCTGTGGGTGACTCTGTCCAGCCCTGGGCAAGGAGCGCTTGCATTTGGGGCCCTGGGGTGTGTCTTGGTTTGGCCTGGAAGCCCCTGCCCTGCTCTAGACCTGCCCTGCCCGTTGGTCTGATGGCCACCTTCTGCCCTGACAGGAGGCCCTTCCGTAGGAGTCTGGTGGATGGGCGGCGCCCCTCCAGCCCCTGGGCCAGCACCACTTCCACCAGCCGGTCTCTGCTGGGGAACTTTGAGGTAACTGAGCTGCCCTGGAGGGTGGGGTGGGAGAGTGTAGGGAGGTGTTCTCTGGGGCAGAAGAAGCTGTCTTCTCTCCCCCCAACAACCACCACCACCACAAGGGCAGCTTCTCTTTCACTGCTTGGGCCACCCCTTCTTCTCCCATGGGGAACGTGGGCAGATCATGCCCCTGTGGCCCTCCTGGGCAGGGTGCCCCGTGATGATGCCCCAAGCAAAGGATTGGGGATGCCTCTGGGCTCACCTGGGGAGGAAGAGGGTGTAGGAGTGTCTGGAGAGGCAGCCCAGATGTGGAAGGAAGGAAGGAAGGAAGAAGGGGTAGGTGGGAAGAGAGCAGGTGAGACGGGCCTAGGTAGAGTGGGTGGCCTGCCCATTTCCTAGCCTTCCTCTTTGGCCTTTTCTTTCTGACTCTCTCCTGTGGCCGTTCTTCCTTCCTTCCTTCTCAGGAGTCGATGCTCAAGGGGTGCTTCCCGCCGTCCGGCCAGATCGAGGGCTTCACGGCCGAGATCGGGGCCAGCGGCTCCTACTGCCCGCAGCACGTCACCCTCCCGGTGGAGGTCACCTACTTTGACATAGCGGAGCACGGGGCCCCCTCCCCTTTCCTGGTAGGTGCTGGTCTTGCAGGGCAGGTGTGTGCGTGGCCTTCCTCTCGCGGGAAGTAAGACAAGCCCTAGAGATCCCCTCTCCTTGGGGGGGGGGAATGTGAGAAGCAGCCCCCTCCCCCCCTCCTCATGGATGCTTGGGCTAAGCTTGCCGCAGAGCCCACGGGGGCCACAGGGCCATCTCCTGTTCTTGCCCACCCTGTTCCACGGCCCCAGCAGGACTCTGGCTGCTAAGCCACACACACACACCCCTTGTAGGGTGTGATCCCACCCCCCTCTCTCACACACACACCCCTCCGTCCCTCCCCACACACCCACCCCAGCCGCTTTTCCAGGTCCATGGGTGCCTCTGCTGTCTCTCTTCCAGGGTGTCATTGACTTGGAAACCTTGGGAAAGAAAGGTTACAGCATCCCCAAATCAGGCACCCTCCAAGTGGTGAGTGAGTGAGAGGGGGGGTCCCTGCTCAGGGCCCCCCTCCACCTGGTCCTTCTCCTGGGGCCAGCAGGGAGGAGGGATCCTGACCCAGAAGCATCCAGGACATGATCCTTTAATGGGTGGGTTGGGGGGGTCTCTCTCTCTCTCTCTTCTCTGTCCCCCCTTTCACGGCTCCAGCCTCGCTTGACCCCCTCACTCTCCTGTTCCAGACCTTATTCAACCCAAACAAGACGGTGGTGAAGATGTTCCTGGTGACCTACGACTTCCGTGACATGCCTGCCAACCACATTACCTTCCTCCGCCACCGCATCTTCCTGGTGCCCGTGGGCGAGGGGGAGCCGGAGGTCCCTGGCCAGCCTCCCCGGAGGGTGCTCTGCTACCTGATGCACCTGAGGTGGGGGTTGTGCTGGGGGGGGGGATGGTCGGGGTCTGGGGGCTCAGAGCATCAAGGGCCTTGCCTGGCTTGGTCCCATAGGGCAGGGGCGGGGGTGGCTTCTCTGGCTCTTTTCCCCAGAGGAAGGAGCTAAGGCAGGAAAGAGGAGGCGGATGGATGGAGCCAAGAAAGGCAGGAGCAGAGGATGGACGGGTGGGTGGGTGGGAGGGAGCCTCTTCCTCCTCCTCCTCCTCCTCCTCCTCCTCCTCCTCTTCTTCTGTGGCCCAACTCTGCTTTTGCTCCAATCTATTGCCAGAGGCTGTTGGTCTACCTGGGCAGGGGAACCCCCTCCCCCTCCCCCCCTTTAGATGTTTCTCTATCCTGGCTGATGGATGAAGCCAGGGCAGGATGAGGACCTTGCTGCCCCTCCCCCTGTGCCTATAAACCAACTGCCAGGGGAGGTAGAAGCCAGGGCAGGATGAGGACCTTGCCGCCTCTCCCCCTGTGCCCACCCCAACATATTGTAATGTAATGTAATATAATGTAATGTAAGCCGCCCTGAGTCGCCACGGCAAGTGGGCGGCAATATAAATTTGAACTAATAAAATAAATAAAATAAATAATCTCTGCTGCCCATTCTCTGCATGGAGAGGGAAGAAGGGGGGGCTTGCCCCCCTTCTTTCCTTCCCCAGCGAGCCTGTCCTTCCCCCAGAGCTCTCCCACTGTGGCCCTTTGGGCAAGAGCAGGGGGGGGGCCCTCCCTCCCTCCCAGCCAGCCATGGGCCCCTCCCCTCCTTGAGGGTTGATGTTTCTGTGAAGAGCAATTGTGGAAGGGGTGGGGTGGGGGATGAATGGCTGCATTTCAAGGGTGGGGGGAGTTCTCTCTGGGAAGCCCCATGGCTGTTTTCTCTCCCCCCCTCCCTTTGTGCAGGAGGGGGGGCAGGGAGTCTTGCCTTTGCCCTTTGCCAGAATTGGGGAGGGCCAGCCGGCCAGCCCCTTTGCTGGGGATTCCTCACTCTCCTTCCTGCTTGCCTGGTTTGTTACCCGCGTGTGTGACCAGGGGCCGGAAGTAACACATTAAGGGGGGTGGGTGAGTCTGGGCCTTTGCACCTTAGGGTCAGGGGTGTCAACAAGAGAGGAGGTTTTTCTCCTTCAGGTGGAGTCTGTCTGTCTGTCTCCTGTTAGCTCAGTGGCCTCAGGACCACCACCCCTGCCCTGGGAGGGGGGAGACCAGGCTGTGATGCCCCAGGGGGAGGGTCTCGTCTCCCCCCCCCCCCGCTTCTGTTCTCTAACCCTGCCTGGTCTCTCTTCTCCCTCCCTCCATCCCTCCCTCCCTTCCCCAGATTCCACAGCTCCAAGTCAGGGAAGATCTACCTGCACGACAACATCCGGCTGCTCTTCTCCCGCAAGTCGATTGAGGTGGACTCTGGGATCCCCTATGAGCTGAAATCCTTCACGGAGCTGCCACGCAACCCCTGCTACTCACCCAGAGCCTGATGATGATGGAGGAGGAGGAGGAAGAAGGGCAGCAGCAGGAAGGAAGGAAGGGAGGAGGAGGGAGGCTGAGTGGCCCCCAGAGTGGTGCACATGTGTGTGCATGCACGCACGTACGCACACACACACACACACCCTCTGCTCCAGGGCAGGAGCCACCTGTGGCGAGAGAGAGAGAGACCTGGACCCAGCCTGGATTACAAATGCAATCCATATCCTAAGCACTCGCCCTGGTGCCATTTTGCTGCCGGGGGGGGGGGGGTGCTGAGAGGGAAGGCACAAGAGGTGGGGAGGGGGCAGAACGGCCCCTTGTCCTGAAGAGGGGTGGGTGGGTCATGTTGGGCAGCAGGGGAATGCTAGCAAAGGGATTGTGACCTCAGGACTGGGGAGGGGGGAGCATCCAAAGTGTCATGGCGGGGGGGGTCACGGAAGGGGGTTTGTGGACAAATGAGAGGCCTGATTTCCCCCCCCCCCTTTTCAAGGATCCTGTGAGGTTTCCATACAGGGCTGTATCCAGCCCCGTCCCCCCCCCCCAAACCCTCTTGAGCTAACAGCCCACCCCCACCCCATGGTGCCAATGTTATATATGTGAGTGTGACATTGTTGCCCCTCCCGAAATCCACAACCCCCCCTCCCGCCCCATCTAGAATCCTGGCTACAGACCCGTTTCCTCTTCCAGGCACTTCTGAGTCGAGGCAAAGGGGCTCTGAGGGGTGGGCAGAAGGCTCAGGATTTTTGGGTGGTGAGGCCTCTCTGCGCCCCCCCCCGCTTCCTCTGAGCCTTTTTGTGTGGGGGTGTGACCTCTGACCTGATGGTCCAATGTTGGCCCACAGCCTGCCGGCCATATTTCCTCTCCCTCCCTCCCTGGACCCCCTTGATCCCAGGTCTCTGTCCATCCGGCCCACTGCAGAGGGAAGGCCAAGGAGGGGCCCCACAGCGAAAGGAGTGCCTGGCCCTGTGGCCCCTTAGCCTGGTCAGGCTCTTTGCTTGCCTGCAACATGGAACTTGGCCGAGGGGGGGGCGGGGGGGGGGGCGCTTTTGGGAAGTCCACGCCGGGTCTTCCAGACTGAAGACGTTAATGGTGCCAAACGAGATGATGATGGTTGTGATTGTGATGACTGGGGCGGGGGGGGGGGGGGTTCCAGCATGGAGGTTTCTGTGTTAAGTTTTTTAAAACCTTGGGGTTGGTGGTGGTGGTTGTTTTGTTTTGGGGGGGGGGGAGTCATCAATGCTGCCTTTGCAATAACTCTTAAGGCTGCTTTTTCTCCTTCCCTCCCCCCCCCCCGCCCACAGGGATACTTTGCACTGTTTCAGAGGCTAGCGGAGGCTGTGTGTGTGATGCAGACCGTGGGGTTGGCCTTTGGAGGTCAGTTCGGGGTGGGTGGGGGGCACACGGACCCTCCCAGCCTCTCCTCCTGACCCCCTCCCTGATTCTGGTTGCTTTTCTCAAGTTCTTCTCAGAGGCAAAGCAGAAAAGGGGGGGAGGGAGGAGGGGAGAGGTTGGGGGAAAGGACCATTGTAGACACTTGAAAAATATTTATATTTAAGACGAGAGAGAAAGGCAGATGTACCGGATACTGTCTCTCCTCTTTTTCTTTTTTTGCAAGAAAAGAACTCTATAAATGTGTGTTTGGAAAAACAAGCGTGTGTGAGAGACCGACTCTCCCTTTGTGCCCAGAAGGCTCTTTGGCTCCCCCCCCCCCGCCACTGAGGAGCAGCAGAGAAGTTTCCTAGCCTGGCTGCCACCTGGGACCCCTGGGCACTCTGGCCAGAACAATGTGCGCTTGTGCATGCGCCCAGGACTCGACTCCCGTGGGCCAGCCCTTGTCCAGCTCCCCAGCATAGAAGGCCCCAGGGTTCACTCTGTGCAAGGACAGCCGCTGCACCTGGAGCGGGATCCAAGCGAAGGGGCTTCATTAAGCCCACGGTGGGCAGTGGTGGGCAGTGACCGGTCTGCATCCCACTGGGCAGAGTGGTGGTAACATTGGGTGGCCTTGGAGCGGGGTGGTAGTAAAATTGGCTGACCAAGTGTAACAACAGGAGCCTTCCTCTTGAGTAGGCCCCACCGTTCTTCTGAGTTGTGGCTCCCTGGCTGGACAACCCAGGTCCCAGATATGTGTAGAAAAGGTAGCATTAGGCCAAGAAATATATTGAAAGCATTGTAACATACAGGATACAGTCCATCAAAAGGTCAGGAAGCATTTCAAAGCAGAGAGATGCACATTAAAGGTTCCAGGGAAAGCCCACACACCCACCCTCCACAAACCTCACATTTTGCAGAATGGTTGCACAGCATTCCAGAGAGAGAGACTTGCTGTGTGTGTGTGTCTCTCTCTCTCTCTCTGGGTTACGATTCTGGTCCTCCTCCCTTAGGGATTCCAACCAATGATCTTACAGCAAGGCATGTCTATCACAATTTAGGTTGCATTTCACTAAAACCATGAAGCAAGGGTGTTTACATTTTTTCCCTCTCCCCCATATCTAGAGTCACCATTTTGAGTGTACTAAAATACATTTAGGTGGGTAAAAAACTACATGGGGCTTATTTTGCTACACCAGGCATCACAAGAGTTGTGTGCTGCTGTTGCTGCTAGCAAAAGCGGTGGCAGCATGTGGGCTGGTCCAGGCGGCACGGCAGAAGCCCCCCCCCCCTCTCCAGGTGGCACAGTTTGAGCAGCACAATTCTGGCGATGCCCAAACATTGCGAGAGTTCTGCTGCTGCAGCTGCAAGAAGGAGCACTGGTGCACAAGCCGGTCTGGGCAGCATGGAGTGACCTTCCCCCCCCCCAACCCCTTCCACCACTTGCAGCCTCATAAGGAGGCAGCAGCAGCAGCAGCCACTGGAGGAGGAGGAGGAAGCAGAGGAGATGAGGACGCCAGGGTAAGTGACAGGCCTGTGTGTGTGTAGGGAGGGAGAGGATCTGGAGCAGGCCAAGGGAGTTTCTTTTTGTTTACTCTGGTATGCTTGAAATATAGACTAACACAGCTACCATTTCAAAAGTTTTACTCTGTGCAAGCATATTGGAGAGTAAACAAAACAAAAAGACGAAAACGTTGTGACACCTTAAAGACTAACTGCTGTATTTTAATGGGAGCTTTTGTGGGTCAAGTCCACTGGCTCTTTGGCTATAAACAGAGATGAGCACTGAACCCTAGAGTTGGTAACGACTGGCCTTCAAGCAAGGGCAACATTTACCTTTCAAGGTTTTGGCCGTGGTTAGTTGTAAGGGTTTTTTTGTTGTTGTTGTTCAGTTGCACAGTCGATTCCGACCCTCTGAGACCCCATTGACCACCGTCCGCCAGGCACTTCTGTTGTCCTCCACCATCCCCCTCAACTCGCTCAGCTCTGTGCCCATTATCTCCACAATACCATCTAGCCATCTCATCTTGGGCCGTCCCCTTCTTCTTTGCCCTCGACTCTTCCAAGCATCAAGGCTTTCTCAAGTGAATCCTCTCCTCATTTGATGTCCAAAGTACTTTAGCTTCTTCATCTTTATTATTTGACCTTCTAAGGAGCAGTCAGGGTTGATTTCTTCTAAGATTGACCTATTTGTTCTCGCTGTCCAGGGGACTCAAAGTTAAAGGTTGCCCTTGTTCAAAAGCCAGTCATATCCGACTCTAGGACTGCAGTGCTCATCTCTATTTACAGCCAAAGCGCCAGTGCTGCCTGTGTTTGCAGATGTATACATGGCCATTTGGCAGGCATGACTAGATTACCCACTGCGTAGGCCCATGGTGTGGTAGCAAAAAGTTTTGCTTCCCACCACCGCTGACTACAGGCATCAGTTGCCACAAAGGCCGTGGCTGTCCCCTTGTGAGGCAAGTTTGGTCTTGGAACACAGAACGAAGCAGGCCAAAGACTGATAAGAGTTCTGCCAAGATAACGCACTGGTCATAGCAAACACTCTCTTCCAGCAACACAAGAGGAGACTTTACACATGGACATCACCAGATGGCCAACATCGAAACCAGATTGATTACATACTCTGCAGCCAAAGATGGAGAACCTCCATATAGTCAGCAAAAACAAGACCAGGGGCAGATTGTGGCTCGGATCACAATCTATTGATCGCAAAATTCAGGCTTAGACTAAAGAAAATAGGGAAAACAATTTGGCCAGACAGATATGACCTAGACAACATCCCTAAGGAATACACAGTGGAGGTGTGGAAGAGTTTTAATGGCTTGGACCAGATAGACAGAGTGCCAGAACAATTATGGACAGAGATGCGGGACATCATGCAGGAGGCAGCAAGGAAAACCATACCAAAAGAAAAGAAGCGTAAGAAAGCTAAGTGGTTGACCGATGAGGCTCTTAAAATAGCACAGGAAAGAAGGAATGCAAAAGGCAAAGGAGAAAGGGAAAAATACAATCACTTGAATACAGAATTTCAAAGAAAAGCAAGGAGAGATAAGGAAACCTACGTGAATGAACAGTGCAAAGAAATAGAGGAGCACAACACAAGAGGCAGGACTAGAGATCTTTTTTAAAAAATGGGGAAATTAAGGGAATGTTTAAAGCAAAAATGACCATGATAAAGGACAAAGATGGCAAGGAGTTAGATGATGCAGAAGAGATTAAGAAAAGATGGAAAGAGTACACAGAGGAACTCTACAAAAAGGACCTCAACACCCCTGATAATCACAATGATTAGAACATTGAACATGAGCCAGACATTCTAGAGAGTGAAGTCAGAAAGGCCCTAAAAAACACTGCAAACAACAAAGCCCGTGGAGATGATGGTATCCAAGTCGAACTTTTCAAAGCCCTAAAAGACGATGGAATCATATTATTGCATTCTATATGCCAGCAGATTTGGAAAACACAACAATGGCCACAGGATTGGAAAAGATCTTTATACGTTCCACTCCCCAAAAAGGGAAATGCCAAAGAATGTCCAAATTATCGAACAATCGCGCTCATCCCTCACGCTAGCAATGTGATGCTCAAGATAATACAGGATAGACTGCAGCACCACATGGAGAGAGAATTACCAGAAGTGCAGGTGGGGTTCAGAAGAGGCAGGGGGACTAGAGACCACATCGGCTCGCCAACATAGGTTGGATCATGGAGAAAACAAAGGAATACCAGAAACAACAAGCCTACTTCTGGCTAAGGGGAACCGGGTTGGGCTGCACCTGGAAGAAGAGGAGGAGGAAAGAGACTCTCGTGAGGCTACCTGTATTTATTTATAGGATTTGTGCTGCTGCCCAACTCGAAAGACTGGGTGGCACACAGCTATCAAAACCGTCACCATTTTAAAATCACCATTAGTAAAGGTTTCCCTTGCTCGAAAGCCAGTCGTATCCGACTCTAGGCTTCATTGCTCATCTCTGTTTCAAAGCCGAAGAGCCAGCGCTGTCTGCTTCTGCTGACGTTTCCATGGTCATGTGGCAGGCATGACTAGACACCGGAGCGCACGGAACGCTGTTACCTTCCCACCGAGGTGGTCCCTATTGATCTACTTGCAATTTTTTGCTTTCAAACTGCTAGGTTGGTTGGCAGGAGCTGGGACAGAGACGGAGACGGGAGCTCATTCCGTCCTGCAGTACACAATGAAATGACAATTAAAACCCCACCACGAAAAGCATTGCCCCGCCCCCAGTTTAAAAAGGGGGGGGAGAGAGAGCACTTCCGGCGCCCCGCCCCTTCCCGCCCCTTCCTTTCCTGTCGGGCCTCCGCTCCGCCTGGAGACGCCACTCGGGTGGCCAGAGGTTCCGCAGGGAGGGACCCAGAGCGCATGAGCGTTCCTCCGGGCCGCTCCCTCTCCCCCTCTCTATGGCTGGAGGCTGATTGGTCGGCCGGCCGGTGTGGGAGGAGGCTGAAACGGAAGTGGAGGCACTTGCGGGGGGGGGGGGCGAGCGAGCTTCTGGTCGCGGCGTGCGATGCTGGCGTTGCGGGCGGCGCGCGGAGGGGCGGGCGGCGGGGCCCTCCTGCTGCGGGCGGTGGTGAGGCGCGGGAGGGCCCGTGTGTGGGGGGGGGGCACCGGGAGGGGCTGCTCACCGGGCCCCGATGTGACCTCAAGTTGGGCCGCCTCCCCCTGAAGGGCCCAGCAAGGGGCTTCCTTGGGGGTGGGGGCCCAGCCAGGAGGCTTTATTTATTTTATGGAGGGGGTGGTGGGTGGGTGGGGGGGGGTCTTCTGGTGGCGCCTCAGCCCCCGCGGTTTCGCTCACGCTCTTTCTCCCCTCCTTCCCCCCTCCCCCCCCCCGCCTTGGCAGAGCGGCAGACGGGCCCCCACGGCCTCCTTGGCCCCCCGGGCCCCCCAGAGATGGGCCTCCGGCTTGCCCAAGAACACGGTGATCCTCTTCGTGCCCCAGCAGGAGGCCTGGGTGATCGAGCGCATGGGCAAGTTCCACCGCATCCTGGAGCCGGTAAGGGCCGGGGGGGGGGGGGCCCTGGCTGGGGGCTTGTGTCTCCCTCCTCCTACGGGGTCCCCTCTGAAGAGGAGGAGCAGAGTGTGAGCATCCTTTAAATCATGGGGGCCCAAACTACGGCCCATGGGCCTGATCCAGCCCCTGATGCCATTTCACCCAGCCTGCAACGCCCTCTTCGAAGTAAAACAGGCTCGTACGGTTCTACTTCCAGGAGCAACGAGGATGGTGTGGGCTGGATCTGGCCCCCGGGCCATAGTTTGAGAACTATGGGAGCCTAAAATCTATCTCACCTTGTTGCAAAAAAGATGGCAAGGCACATTTTACTTCAACTTCCAGTGGGAGGAACCATGGGACGGCCTGCTGAACTATGTGACTGGCCTGTAGCCCGAGACTTTTGGGCACCCCTGGTTTAAATGTGTGCTGGTGTGAGGTGAACACTTTTACATTGGCAACTCCTTACGTACAAAATCATCCTAAGAAGGGCTGACATGGTGGCCTGGGTGATTGAGCGGATGGGCAAGTTCCACTGCATCCTGGAGCCTGTCAAGGCTTGGCCAGGTGACACTTGGGGAGAGGGGCCAGAAGGGCAGGGGCATCCCAGGTGTCATCTTAAGGAAGGAGTGGAGTGCTAGCTTACTTTAAATGTTGGGTGGCATGAAGTGGCTGCTTTTAAGTTGGCAACTCCGTACGTACAAAATGACCGCAAGGAGCTGAAGGGCAGGATAGGTGAGGAGGGCCTTCCCCAAAAGGAAGGGTACTTCCTATTCCTGGGTACTCATTTTATCACCTTTGGAAGGCTGAGTCAACCTTCTGGCTGCAGAACAGTAGTCTTCACCCCTCTGCCACCAGGAGTCAAGGCAGGGAGTCCTGTCAGGATTAAATCAAGTCTTTATTATGACATAAAAGACCAGCATAGTACAGCAAAACAAGTGGACAAGAGGGCATGTAAAATATATTTTAAAAGGAACATTTCTGCTCAGAGTTAAGAAGTAATAAGATTAGCATTTAGGGTTACTAGTACTGCAATTACTACTAAGCTTACAACGTGTAGCTAGGGGCCTTCCAAGATTGTTCTCCTGACCTTACACACTGTGGTGCAGAACTATGGCAGTATTGTGGGTGAAGGTGGGCCTTTCATCAGATAGCAACCAGTGGGTGTACGTGCTGTTTGTCCAGCCAGGATACTTGCAGAGCAGCGGAGATGAGCTTGTTCCGGATGTCTCTCTAAAAAGGGCAGATGCTGAGAACAGGATTGAACTCGCAACGTTTTGGCTGCAGTACAGCAGTTTAACTAGAGCTCTTGTAGTTGGAACAGGTTTCAAAAGAAATACGTTCTCTTTCTATATCTCAACCAGCGTAGATTGCCTAATAAGCCAAAAGACTACATATGTACAGTGATACATTGCTTAAAGAGCATAATGCATTCCACGGCATTGCTCTTTAAGCCAGCTTGCTCTTTAAGTGAAACACCATTGAAAGTGACCAATTGTGACTTTGGGCAGGTGTGATTGCGAACCCCAATTTAGTTGTTAAGCGAGTTTTTGGTTGGTTTTAGTTGTTAAGCGAGGCGACCATTCAGAGAAAATTCTGCTCTCTTAAGTGAGTTAGTCTCTAAGTGAGGCGCTCTTTATGCAAGGTTTTACTGTATATACAGTGATACCTCGGATAATGTTTGCATTGAATTAGGCTAAAATCGGATAACGTTGGGGAATTTGAGGCAAACATTTGCATCGGATAACATGTTAACGTTATCTGATGCAAATGTTTGCCTCAAATTCCCTGAGGACTCACCAGTTTGCCTTGGGAGAAGGGAAGGCTGCCTGCTTGCTTTCTCCCAAGGTTGCACGATTTCAATAACAATCACAGCATCTACATGGTAGCGGGCCAGGATACTTGAGACCGCCTCACCCCAAGAACATCTGTCTGTCTCACCAGAGTGGACCAGAGAGGCTCTCTAGTTGTTCCGTCGGCCAGAGAGGCGCATCTCTCTGGCACTAGAAGGAGGGCCTTCTCTGTGTCTGCTCCGGCCGTGTGGAACCTCCTGCCAACCGAGCTGCAGCTCCAGATGGAGTTGCTGCCCTTTAGGAAGAATTTAAAAACATGGTTGGCAGGGCAGGTATGGGGTGTGGGAGGTATAGTGACCTCAGCCTGCTGCATGATTTAAGCCCCTCCCTCCCTCAAGATGTAGTAATTTGGCATTTTAAAACTTTTTAGATTTTAAATTTTAATCTTGCACAGTTTTATATCTGAGGGTTTTAGGAATGTTTGTGTTTTGTTGTGGTACTTTGTGATTTGTGAGCCGCCCTGGGTCGCCTCAGTGAGGAGGGCGGTGGATAAATACGAATAATAAATAAATAAATAAATCTGATCCTCAGCTAAGCCCCTTAGCAAGCCAGGTAGGGGGCCAGATTCTGAAAAGAAGAAAACTTTTTCCTAGCTTCTGTTTAGAAAGCCTCCGTCTGGCTTGCTAAGGGACTTAGCGATGGGGGGGGGGGGCCTTCTTAAGAGTGGCTTGGGACCCTTTTCCCAGCCTCTCTTAAGAAGCCCCCCCCCCCCTAGATAGCTAAGCCCCTTAGCAAGCTGGGAGGGGAGCTGATTTTGAACAGAAGCTAGGAAAACTTTCCAGTTTCTGTTCAGAAAACCTCTGTCTGGTTTGCTAAGGGACTTAGTGATCTCAATAACACGATCTCAATAACAGCATCTGATCCTCAGCTAAGCCCCTTAGCAAGCCAGGCCCCCGGGGGGGGGTTGATTCTGAAAAGAAAACTTTTCCCTAGCTTCTGTTCAGAATACCTCCATCTGGCTTGCTAAGGGAATTAGCAATGGGGGGGGGGGCTTCTTAAGAGAGGCTTGGGAGCAAGCCAAGCCAGGGGTGGGGGGCTAATTCTGAAAAGAAGCTAAACGAGGGAGCAAATCTTTTAAAAATACTTTAAAAAGTTTTCAAAAGTTTAAAAATGCTGTATGGCTTTGTTCCCCTAAAGTCATGGTGGTCTGGCATTTTTTTGTAATGTATTTACCCTTTAGACAATTATTTCTTAAAGTTCTTTAAGTTTCCAGCATGTTTCCTTGACTTTCCCTTGAAGCCTCTGTTGCTTATCTCTATGGAGTTAACGTTATCTGATCCACCTGAATAGGGTTTTAACGTTATCTGGTGCATGCATCGGATAAGGCTAAAAATCGGATAACATTAAGACTTGTGGAACCAAGTCTTAATGTTATCCGAGGTATTACTGTATAATCCACCATATCCCAATCTTTATTTTGTCTCTCTAGACAAACATTGAAATCTCTGGGATTTTGTTCAATAAGGTTCTAAATGTAGGCACTCCAGCATTTATCTCAGAAGATACAACCAAGGAACACAGGCTAACTAACAATTCATCTCCACTGAACATAGTGGGACTAGATGTTTCCCTTCTCTTTCTCTCTTTCTCTCTCTTTCTCTTTCTTTCTTTCTTTCTCTCTCTCTCTGATTATCTGATGCATAGCAGCAGTGGTTTTCCAGGACATTCGGAAGGCATCTTCCAAGTAGCAGCTCAAAAGCCCATGCCCAGAGAAAGAGGAACAATGTTCCCCATTCAGTCCAATTATAAGGGGAGAATCCCAGCCTTTTCTGAACCCTGCCTGTGCTTTACAAAGCAGAGAGGCAGCTTTCAGTCTCTTCTGTGTGATTTGAAAATATTAGCTGTGGCTGCAGGACACGCTCCGTGCTGGCTCAGGCCCAGCGTTGGAAGCCTCTTCCACATTCCTGGGGGTGGGGATGGGAATATGTGTTGCCAATGCTATCTTTAAAGCAGGGGTTGACAACTTACGGCCCACAGGCCGAACCCAGCCTGCGGCACTATTTCATGTGGCCTGCAATGCTGCCGCCACACTGGAAGTGGATGCATTTACAACAGCTGTAAATGCAGCCACAGACACGTTTTACAGCAGTGGTTATGTTGGGGATCCACCTGACCAGCCCGGTCAGCTGCCAGGGCGGGAGGGAGGGCGTGATCATGCCTCCGGCGTAAAAAGGTTGGGGACCCCTGCTTTAAAGTGTAAGTTTGTAGAACCAAGAAGCCTATTTTTGTGAGTTTGGAATTTAGAACCCTAAATCCAAGGGGTAGATCCTTGCATTTTTTTGTCTAATTAAAGTTAGTGCATTTCTGATGAAAGACTTTTCCTTTTGCTAATCTCTGCCAGGGACTGAACTTTCTTATCCCGATCCTGGACCGCATTCGCTATGTACAGAGCCTTAAAGAAATAGTTATCAATGTTCCAGAGCAATCTGCTGTCTCCCACGGTGAGATAATCTGGCAGGGGCTGTAAGAGGCAGAATGACGGGGGGGCGGGGGGCGCTGGTGCTTGATTAGGGCATTACTTGGGTAGTTTTGGAGGACCAAGCTGCTCTTCATGTTCATGTACCAGGTGGTTTCCATAACTGTAAATCAAGCACTGCTTCTTTCCATTAAAAACCTGCGTTGCTGGATTGGTTTGCATCGATAGCCTCTCACAGTGGTAGAAAATAGGATTGAGTTTTCCTTCCCTTATTTATGGATTGTGGAATATACGCTGAAGAGCTCAAGCCCTGCTCTCAACAAGCAAGGAGGGGCCAGAATATGCAGGCAGATCCCATCTGTGCTGGGTGTAAGGGAGTTGGGGTCGTCTCAAGTGGGGGTGGATTATACGAGTGGAACCGGAGGTTTAATAATATTCATTGCTCTTGGGCCAGATTTCCCTGACAGGGAAGGGGTTGATATACTGTACGAGCAGTTCACAAAGAATAGGCCAGACTTTGTACTACTGAATGCTAGCCAGTCATGATAGAACCCCCGGCCACCGTTGAATGACTTTTATAATGCACTGATTATTACCTTTGATAATGTTTACGTTTGCCGTATTCTAATAGTTAAAACCAGAATTTTTCTTAATACAGTTTTTCTTAATACAAGTGCATTCAAGCACGCGCGCACACACACACACATCAAACCCTTGCTGGCACTGTCTAATAATCCAGTGTTTCCCAACCTTTGGTTCTTGGACTTCCGTTCTCCAGAAGGTGAAGTCAATTCCCCAAAGCACGGATCAGCCAATGGACGGATGGAGACTTGTGGGAATTGAAGTCCACCATTGATCATTGCCAAGAAAGCAGAAGGCTTTTTTGTCCTTTCCTCTTGGTTTTAGACTGGACTTGTACCTTGCATGACCTCCGTCCGCTGCCCTTTTTCAGTTTTGGTTAGCAAAGTAACTGAACCAAGGCTGGGTTTGCCTTTGCTTACATTGCTGTTGTGCTTCTAGCTTTCTTCGGGAAGTGGTGTGACTCCCCTTTTATTCTCCTGACATCATCCTTGTGTTCTTTCAGATAATGTGACTTTGCAAATTGATGGTGTCCTCTATTTGCGCATCATGGATCCCTATAAGGTATGGCCAGCTACCGGTGGGTGGGTGGCTGGATGGGAGGGAGGGAGGCTGGGACTTAATGCTTATGAAGCTGAGCTTGGCAGGAGCTCCTCTGAAGCATAGGGAAGCCATTCATGGCCTCTAATTTGTGACTGTAGCCCTAGAAAGGGGATCTGGCACTTGAGGGGAACAAACCTATGAGCAAACTACTGCTTCTTCTTCTTCAGTGTCTGAGCTCTGTGTGGCCGTAGGGGTGGGGGAAAATTTTCCCTTTTGGGTGGTGGTGGTGGATGGAGCTGTAATGGGAGTCTTGGCCCCTGGTTCCAGAAACGGAGGAGAGTTTTCTCAGCTTTCCTGTTGGCTCCCCTTCACCACAGCTGCCTATCTGTCTCTTCCCCAGGCTAGTTACGGCGTGGAGGACCCAGAGTATGCAGTGACTCAGCTGGCTCAGACCACGATGCGATCTGAGCTGGGCAAACTCTCCCTTGACAAAGTTTTCCGGGTGAGTCCTAGAGAGCACAGGAGGGCCCGGGGATTGAGGGGTGAGGTGGGGCTGGGGGTGGCCAGAGAATTAGCAGTTCCACCTCTAGACCCCTGCCCCCCCCAGCCTCCTAGAAGCACTTCTTAGTGCCTCCCCCTCTCAGGGCAGTTTACAGGTCATGAGCATTTCACCCCCAACGGGCTGGGCCCTCACTTGACCAACCTTGGAAGAGGCTGAGTCAACCTTGAGTCCTGTCAGGATCGAACTCACAACAGTTTGGCTGCAGTACAGCAGTTTAACCCCTCCTGTGACACCAAAGGCAAAGAATTGCCCTTGGTGGAGGGATTCCTCTGGCAGGAGAGCTGTGGGTGGAGGCAGAGAGAGCCCTCACAGTCCACAAAGGGGGGAAGGCTCGCTCTCTCTCCCTCTCCCTCTCTGGGCAGGACCTTTCCTTGTGCGTCCCTGGTTGGATTTATGCACTCTGAGGACTGCTGAGGGCTCTCTGACCTCGCCCTTCCCTGTCTTGCCTAGGAACGTGAGAACCTCAATGCCAGCATTGTGGACGCCATCAACCAGGCCTCTGACTACTGGGGCATCCGGTGCCTGCGCTACGAGATCAAGGACATCCACGTCCCACCTCGTGTGAAGGAGTCCATGCAGATGCAGGTCAGGCTTCCCGCAGATGCTGGATGGGCTGGTTCGGAGTGGCCCAGAGGGAGAATACACCAGCCCCCCCACCTTTTCCCTAGGGCTTGCCCCCCCTGCCCCCGCCCCCCACGCTTCTTTCTGGCACTCTTTGGACTTCCCGGCCAGTGGCTGCAGTTGAAACGAGGCAGCTTTTCCTCCAGGGACACCTCTGGCTGCCCTTGGGGGATCCAGGAGCTCAGCAGGGCCCTTTCCTGCTCTCACACTCTCCGCAGCCACACTTTCCCCACCTGAGCCGGCTTTGGGGCCCTCTGCTCTTCTCCAGCTTCTTTTTGAGACTCCTGAGTAAGGATGTCAGAATCCGTCCCACACAAGGGCCCCTCCCTTCAGGTTCCAGAGACCCCCTGTCTCTTTATGGGAACTTTCAGCCCTTGTAAGCTCTATGGGAGAGCCAGTCTGCTTTAAAAGAACTCTTACTATGCTCAGGCAATGGAGCAAACGAAGGAGGTATGGTAGCTAGGCCTGGGGTGTGTGCTGTTCTTCGATGACGAAAGAGACAATCATCAGAGAAAAACAGTTGATTTATTGTAGCAGGTTTCTTAAAGCATAGTCCATAGAGAAATGTAAATAAAAGGTCAGTAGCATACAGATCAGCCCAGTAACAGTCCACAGGTACATTAGGGAATCATGATGAAAAAGGATGAGTCCCCAGGCATAGATGTTAACCCAGAGACATCCAAAAACGAACTCCCTCTGCTCTCTCTTCAAGATGGAGATTCTAAACCATGTGTCGTGTTTAGGCCAATCAGAGACAGTTAGAAACTTTCCCACAACATAGGATTCTTGACACACGTGTACAGTCCATGTTCTAACATATAGTTACAACATCAGGGAACTCAGCAAGCTTAGAGATAAGGAATGGGAACACTGACTTGAAAACAAGCTGAATCGTGACACGGAGTCTTATGAGACAGAGAGAAGAAAGGATTTTTGAGGCCTAGTTTAAACTACAACCTCAAGCTTTGAGAAACGTAGGAATAAAATGTCTCCCATGTGGAGGGGGGGCTGTTAAGCTGTGGAATTCTCCCCCCCCCTCCACATTCCCATCCTGGCTTTTGCTTGCAGGTGGAGGCAGAGAGACGCAAGCGAGCGACCGTGCTGGAGTCAGAGGGGATGCGGGAGTCGGCCATCAATGTGGCTGAGGGGCAGAAGCAGGCTCAGATCCTGGCCTCAGAGGCAGAGAAAACGGAGCAGATCAACCAGGCTGCTGGTAAGGGGAGGGTGGGAGGGAGGATCATCCAGGGTGGGGTAAGCTTCAGTTTGCTTCGGGGCAGGCTTCGGGGATTGTCCTGTTTCCTGCCTCCCCCCCACCGCAAACAGCATTCAGGATGGATGATCCTCCTGTGTTGTCTTTGCTGCTTGAATGAGCTCATGTGGGCTGCGTGGGGGAGGCCTGGCTGGCTGTCTGGCTTGTGGCCTGACTGCTCTGGGCTTCTTTTGCAGGGGAGGCCAGTGCAATTCTGGCGAGAGCCCAGGCGAAAGCGGAAGCCGTCAGACTCCTGGCAGAGGCTTTGTCACAGAAGGTAATGATGGCAGGAGCAGAGCAGGGGGAGGGAAGGCCTGACCCCCCCCCCCGCCCCTCAACCTCTGGGAAGATGGATTCCCAGCAGGCATCCAGCTTAGGGGGAGGAGGGGGTGGGGGTGGCCCTGAAGAAGTCCTTGCAGCTGCTCTCCAAGGGCAGTTTACGCTCAGGCTACGCATTGGCTTCCACCCAAAAGGTTCCTTTGGAATGGAACTTTAACTTTAATTCCAGGGGGGTGTAGCTGTAATAGACCCAGGCAGCAGACCCAGGCCCCGGAAAGGCCGGGGCGGGGGGGGGGGGGGGGTTTCTGGGAAAGTATCCAGAGGCCACGCCTTTTCCTGCTTGCTCTTTCACAACACCCAGGCCAGGGAGACCAAGGCGCAGTAAGTCCAGACTTGCAAATAGAATGTAGCCTCAGGCCCTTTGGCAAGGCACCTTCTTTAGGCACCCCAAACCCTCGTTACTCCAAAAACGACGCTTTGAGTAAAATGTTTAAACACTTGCTAGAAAGGCCACCCCACCCTCTGCCCTGGACCCAGCGCTGGGTCGCCAGCGAAAACCTCTTTGCCCGGAAAGGGGCGTCTGGCTTTGTCTATGACTTCAGGGGAGGCGGAGGCTGGCAGGCGGCACTGACCTGCCGGGGGACAGACGGTGCCATTCTCCAGTCCTCCCCTAAGTACAGCAGCTGCAGCAGTGGAGGCGTTTGGAGGAGGAAGTAGCCAGGCCTGGTTGGGTTCACTCAATCCTCCTCCTGTCTCTTTCTGCTCCCAGAACGGTGGCTCGGCAGCCTCTCTCTCGGTGGCGGAACAATACGTGAGTGCCTTTTCCAAGTTGGCCAAAGAGTCGAACACGGTCCTTCTGCCGTCCAGCACAGGCGACGTCAGCAGCATGGTTGCCCAGGTCAGTGGGGTGGCCGGGTGCCTGCCAGGCTGGGACCTCTGGCCACAGGGTCCCTGTGGGGAGCAGAGAGAGCACCGTTTGTAGGAGGGCCAGGCTCAGTGGGCCCCAAAGGAGCCCTGATGGCACAGGGCATCAGCTGCTGGGCTGCAGCCAAAACGTTGTGAGTTTGATCACGGCAGGGTTTAAGGCTGGCTCAGCCTCTCCCAATGAGGACCCAGGGCAAAATGCGAATGACCTAGAAACCGCCCATAGAGGGCGCTAAGGGTTACGGAGAATGGGGTAACGAGGGGTAGCTGCTGATTGCTCCGGCTAGTTTGAGTCACAAGGAGGGAGAGTTGGGTGAAGCCTAAAGAAGTCCAAAGGTAAGAAGAGAGCAGCTAGCTGGCCAGAGGGTGGCCATCTGGCCTTCGCATGACCTTGCTGTCCGCCTTTCTCTCCAGGCAATGGGGATCTACAGCTCCCTGACCAAGCCCCGGCCGGCCCCTGCCACAGAAGTCACAGCTGGCCCCTGTCTGCAGCCCCAGGAGCCCCCCACAAGCACAGCCTACCCAGAGGCGGAACACCTGAGGAGGCCCAGCTAACGAGAGAGATGGCCTACCCGTGGGGCCCCTCCTCCTTCCACCTGCCGCGTGGGTGGCCTACTTTGCAGCCCCTGTTCTGGACTCTTGCTCCCCCTCCCTCCACGCACACACACACATGCACACACACACGGGTTTATTGTCTAATTTGGGTTTAATCATGTAATAAAAGGAGATGGTCAGAGCACCGTGTATGTCTTGCTGCCAGCTGGTACCTTTCTGAACTGGAGCAGAGCTGTTGGGTGAAAGAGGAGGAGGAGGAGGATGTGAGACTTCTGCCAACAGCGTGGAGGGAGCAGAAGAGGTGGGCGAGAGCAGTTCCCACTCTCCACCCCCCAGGGATGATGAGGGTGGCAGCTGTGGGCTCATCACAGCTTGGCCCACTCTTTCAGGCAGTCATCTGTCACTGGTACAAAGAAGGGCAAGATGGAGGATCAGAGGAATGGAAACCAAGGTTTCCTATGGTGGAAAGGCTGAAGGACCAGGGCATGGTTAGCCTGGTGAGGAGGAGACTGAGAGGGGAGAGGAGGAGGAGGAGGAGGAGGAGGAGGAAGAGGGCACTCTTCCAAGTCCCGAAAAGATGGTCATAAGGAGGAAGGGAAGGGCCTGTTCTTTATCATCCCAGAGTGCAGGACACTTAATAACAGGTTCAAACGAAAGGAAGCCAGAGACCGGCTGGACATCAGGAGAAAATCAATGGTCAGAAGGGTAGGACAGTGGAACCCACTGCTGCTGCCTTCAGCAGGAATGGGTTGAACTGGATGGCCTTTTTGGGACCCCTTCCAACCACTCCATTCTTCTAGGATTGAAGGACTTCCTGTGTGTGTTGGTTGAGGTTCCTGCACAGTCTTAACTCCCAACAAAACCCTGGAGAATTGTTTGAACCTGGATTTCTCTTTCTGGCAGTCCTGGCTTGCGGTCAAGGGTGATACTTGGGGAGTCTTGGACATTAGTTTCAAGCTGGATAATAGGAATTTAAGACCTAAACTAGTCCTTGCTTTTCTTTTTTAAGCCCTCCACCTTACCAGCTTTGGGTTTGTTTTTTTCAACATAGAACTGGGGTCTGTCCCCCCCCCCCCAGCTGTGGAGAAAGGATTTGAAGAGACCCCAAGAAAATGACAGGCAAACTCCCAAGTTTATGTATGAGGAGACACATTTACTGAGTATGCCCACTAACCGGAACGGACAACAGTATGGCTCACAAGCCAGTGCAAGAGGACCAAACTCTGTATGCATTTGCACATTTTTAATGTTGACAATTGAAATAATGAAAGAAATTGAACCAGGCATTGAACGGAGGATACTGTGGTGGCTTAGTGGTTAAGATGCTGAACTTGACAACTGGAAGGTTGGCAGTTCAAGACCTGAGTGGTGTGTCCGTTTCTCCCAGCTCCTGCCGACCTAGCAGTTCGGAAGCAAGAAATTGCAAGTAGATAAATAGGGACCACTTTGGTGGGAAAGTAAACTGTTCTGTGTACTGTGGTGTCGAGGCATGCCTGCCACATGCCAAGATGGAAACATCTGCAGACGCTGGCCTTTATCTTCTATACAGCCATTCATCTAAATGGGGAACATCATAATAATTTCGTGTCAGAAATTATTCTGGGTCGAAAGGATTTTTGCTGGAGAAACTGCTCGGGAGACCCAAAAGAGGCTCCTTTCATCTCCCCAAGAGTTGGGGCAGAGACGGGCACTCAATCCGTCATGCAGGACCCGAGTCTGAAACTGCCGGCTTGTCAGCCTTCCAGCTCGCAAGGCGAGCATCTTAACCACGGGGGCCACTGCGGCCCAATACTATGGGGCCAATTCTTTCCATGGTACCGTATTGTGGTGTGGGAATGGCCGGGTGGGCAGGGAGCATATTGGCCAGGTCACGGGAACAGACACTCCGGTGGGGCTGGGGGGGCGCGTGTCTGTTGGAGCGGGGGGGGGGCAGGAGGAAGAGGCCCGTGGGTCAGTGCGGGCGGGGCAAACTGGCAGGCAGGCAGGAGGAGACCCCAAGGAAGCAGAAGCCCCTCCAAGGACGAAGCTGCCAAGGAAGGAAAAGACGGCCTTTTTTTGGGGGGGGGGGGGCTGTTGCCTTTGCCTTTCATCTCCTGCCAACGCCCCCCCAGGATGAGCGCCACCCCCAACCCCCGCCCGCTTGAGTGGAGGAAAGGAGGGGGTGGGAGGGGCAGGGAGGGGGGCTTTTGCCCCCCCCCCGCAGAGCCGCTTGTTTTCTCCTCCACGCCTACCAACGGGCAGAGGGAGGGGGGGCTCCTGCGCCTGAGGGAGGGAGGGAGCTTCCCCGCGCAGGCGCACTCTGCCCTCCTCCTCCCGCCCCGCCCGGCGGCTCCCCCTGGCGGCCCTCCTCCGGCAGCGCCCTGCCCTTCCGCCAGAGGGCGCACCGCATCCGCTCTGCCTTCCTCTCGCTCCACTTCCGCTTCCGCCTCACCCGTTCCCGGAAGGACGGCGGAGCGTGCTGGATCGGGGTCCGCCTCCAGGTCACCCCCCCCCTCGCGGCGCTGGGCCTTGCTTTGACCCCCTGCGGGAGGGCCGGTTGGGGACCCCTTTTCAGCCCCCCTGGCGCTGATTGGCTGGCGGCGTTGACGCCCCGCCCCCTTCCGCTGCCCCTGTACCTAGCAGCAACCCTGCAAGGTAGGCCAAGGTCAGTAGGGGAAGCCGGGGGGTGGGGGCTTGCCAGCGTGTGAATGGGTGTTGCGGAGGGGCATCGGCCGAGGAGGGGGGCGAGCCCCGGGGGCGATTGGGGGCGGGCGGGCAGAGGACCTGGCGGGCTCCCTTCTCTCTCTCCGGGGCTGAACAATCGGTGGGAAAGCAGGATTAGTTTAGAAAAGAGAGAAAGAAAGGCTTTACTCTGCGTATGCTCAGGGGCTAGCAGCAAGAGCGGATCAGGCTCAGGACTTTTATAAACCCACCTGCGGGCGGCCAACGTGGGAATGCATCAAACTCCCGGGTCCGGAGGGAGCTGGTTAGACTGAGCAGGTCTCCTCCTCTTGCCCTCCTTGGCCCTGCAGCCTTCCTGGCACCGACACGAAGGCAAGGGAGACGTTTTCCCCCTTACCAGAGAGGGAACAAAGCCAAAAGACAAACACATCACAGCCTCAACAAAACCAGAAGAGTGCCGAGTTTCCCCAACGGGGCCAGTATTGAAGCGGAACGAAGGAATGAATGAATGGGGGGTGCTGCAGCAGCAAGAGCATTGGGCGAGGAGGCCTGGGTTTTAATTCCCACTTGGCCATGGTTTGGTTTACTCTCGGCTAGGCTTGCACAGACGAGTTCACCCGGCTTTTCTGCTGCTGCTGCTCCCTCCTCCTCTCCCTCCCCTGCAGGATGCCGAAGCTGCCGGTGCTCCTCTTCCTGGCCTGGACCTGCTTCCTCTTCCTGACTGCCCTTGGGCTCTTCACCAGCGGCTTCCTCCTCACCCGCGTGGAGCTGGACCACCACAGCGCCTGTCTGGACCTGCCAGCCGGCCGCGTGGGGTCCCCCCATCTTTCCTGCTGGTTACCCCGGCACTTTCCCAGAGCTGTGCTGGTCATCATTGATGCCCTGAAGTTCGAGTTTGCCCACTACGACCCTTCGCGAAGGGAGCCCCGGCCTTTCGAGAACAAGCTGAAGACCCTGCACCACTTGGCCAACCAACAGCCCCGCCATGGGCGCCTGTACCGCTTCCGGGCCGATCCGCCCACCACCACCATGCAGCGCATCAAAGGCTTCACCACAGGCTCCTTGCCCACCTTCGTTGACGCCGGCAGCAACTTTGCTTCTTACGCCATCCAGGAGGACAACCTGGTTTGGCAGCTGGCCCAGAATGGTGGGTGGAGCAAACCGCTTTCCCCCAGGCTCTCCGTCCGTCCTGGTGGAGGTGCTTCTCCAAAGCCTCTCCGTGCTTCTTGCAGGAAGGAGAGTGGTCTTCATGGGGGACGACACCTGGGATGGCCTCTTCCCCCAGGCCTTCCACCGCTCATACTTCTTCCCTTCCTTCAACGTCAAGGATCTCCACACGGTTGACAATGGGATCCTGCAGCATTTGTATCAGACAGGTGAACTCTTGTTCTTCTCTGCTTGGGCTCCACCTCCTCACTAGGCCGCCAGGAGGAACCGTGGCTCCACCCGCAGCATTGCACGGTCTCTTTGGGAGAGCTCCGTGAAAGAGCAGGCAGGTGAAGGACTCCCCTGGAAGGCTTTGGGGCAGGGCAGGGTGGGGTTGCTCAGTTCTAGCCTTCTCCAGTCTGGCCCTCTCCAGCTTTTAGGGGGCTGGGACCCCAAGATCCCAAAGGACATTCTGAGGGTGGAGTGATGGGGGTTGGACTCCTGCCACACTTACCAGAGAAGAAAATCCTTTTCCATGAGGTGAGACTTTGGAAATAGTGAGCTTGTTTTCTCATGTTTTGTTTTTAATACATTTTTTAAAACCACGAGCAAAAGAGTTACGTTTGCTGTGTTACAAACGTTTTAGTGTGTATGTTAATAGAATGTTTCAAAAGTTGGTGGAGTACTCCTGGAGTTTGGAGATTTGAAAACGGGTGAGGAGGCCTCACACTTAGGCTCTGCTTCTGAAATCTTTTGGCTCTCTGTCTCTCTCTTTCTCTCTGGTCCAGTGGATGGTGGCCAGTGGGACTTGTTGATTGCGCACTTCTTAGGTGTGGATCACTGTGGCCATAAGCATGGGCCGGACCATCCAGAAATGGCCAAGAAGCTCTCTCAGATGGATGCCGTGCTCAGGTAAGCCTCCGCAGAGGAGGAGGAGGAGCAGGAGGTGTTCTCCTGGCCCATGTTCTGGGGAAGTGAACCCAGATGCTCCCAGCTGCCCTGTGAGGCTCTGGGCAAAGCCCTCAAGAAGAGGTTCTCCCGCTTGGCTTGTGTCCTTTGTTTTCCTGGCTTCTGCTGCCATTGGGGAGGTGCCTGGGGGGCTTGTGTGGCCTTCAGGGCCCGTCCCCTGTTGGGTGGCAGAAGGGGCACCTCTGCTGTGCTGGTAGAAGCCACAAAGGGTGGAAGGAAGCAGCTCAGAGAGGGAGCTGTTGGGGCTGAAAGGACGCCTAGTGTCATGTCCAGTACATGGGGCCACGCCTTGGGGTTGGCCACAGCAGCCCCCCTGGCACAGGGGAAAGGCTGAAGCCCCATGTTGTTGGTGGACAGCACCCTGGTGGACCACCTGGCCAACGACACGCTGCTCCTGGTGGCAGGGGACCACGGCATGACCACCACCGGGGACCACGGCGGAGACAGTGAAGCAGAAGTCGACGCAGCTCTCTTTGTCTACAGCAAAGTGCCCCTGTTCCACAGCCCTCCGCCTGAGGTGAGCTGGCAGAGGAGGTGGGGCACCCGCCCCGCTCCCCAAGAGGGTCTCTGGCCCCTTGGCATGACCTGTGGAGTGAGTGGGTGGGTGGGACGTCACAGCTCACGTGGGGCGGGAGTCATCGCTGGCAAGAGCTGCTCTGTGCTGCCCCTGAACCTCTCCGTGTTGGACATCTCGGTGGCCTTTTCTGCACTTGCTCCTCTTTGGAGGCTGAGCAGGGCAAAGTAGGGCAAGGAAGCAGTGGGCCGGGCCGGGCCTTGGGCAGCTCTCCTGCTCTGGGCCGTGAGGTTGGCCGTACCTGACTCACTCTCTCTCTCACACACACACCCAGTTTGGAGTCTCTTTACTCACCCCTGTGCTCTTTTGTTGCAAACCCCCCCCCCCCCCGTTTCCTTCTCCAGGAGCCAGAGACGGTGCCGCAGGTGAACCTGGTCCCCACCCTGGCCCTCCTCCTGGGCGTGCCGGTGCCTTACAGCAACATTGGGGAAGTGATTGTGGACCTCTTTGCCGTCAAGGGGGAGGCAGCCGCCTCCTCCCTTGCCCAGTTGGCAGCCTACCGTGTCAACGCCTGGCAGGTGAGACCCTGGGGCTTGTGGGTGGGCAGGCAGGGCCCTTTCCAGCCCTGAAGGCCTTGGAAGGGATCCCTTCGGGGGTGGGAGGTGAGGGTGGTAGAAAAAGAGACCCTGGGGCTTGTGAGCCCAGCTCCCCCTGCTCCTTGGTGCCCTGAGCAGCCCGTCAGGTCCCTCCATCTGTTGCCTGAGGCTCTTGGCCTTGCAGGTGGACCGCTTCCTGCGCTCCTACTCACTGGTGGCCCAGGATCTTCCGGCGGAGGAGCTGCGGCGGCTCCAGAGGCTCTTCTTGTCCGCCGTGGAGGAGCACGAGAGACTCCTGGCTGGGGCTGGCTCTCCAGGACTCCATCAGTTGGAGGCTCTCCAGGGCCGTTTCCGCCTCTACCTCCGAGAGGCCCGGGCCATCTGCGCTGAGTCCTGGGCCCGCTTCCACCCCCTCCGCATGGCGGCCGGCTGTGCCCTGCTAGCCTCCTCCTGCTTGCTCTGCTGGGTGGCCTGCAGGGCGGCCTCCGGACCAGGCTTCTCCTACCGCCGCCTCCTGGGCTACCCTCTGCTCTGGGGAGTGGCTGGAGCTGCATTACCGGGCTTGGCTGGGGCGGACCTCCTCCTGGTCTCCTCCTGGGGGGCAGCAGCCTCCCAGCTGGGCTTCTTCTGGCACTGCTGGGCCGGGCGGTCCCAGAGAGGCTGCCCAGCCGGGCTTCCTGCCCTGCTTCTGGGTGCCAGACTGGGGCCGGCCCTGCCCTTGGGCGCACTGTTGCTGCGTTGCTGTGCCGTGTTCTCTGACAGTTTTGTGGTGGCCGAGGACCACGTGGCCCCCTTCCTGCTGGCCTCCCTGGTCCTGGCCCTGGCCCTGAGTCTGCACTGGCAGGGCGGGCTGGATGGGGCCTTGCTGGGCCTGCTGGGCGGTGTCTTGGCTTGTGTCCGCCTCTCTGGCCTCTTCCGCAAGTGCCGCGAGGAGACGCCCAGTTGCCAGTCCTCCCGGCTCCTGGACCCGCTCTCCAGCCTGCAGGACCAGCAGGCCAAGAACCTCTGCTTCCTCCTCTGCCTCTCGGGGCTGGCAGGGCTGGCATGGGGCGTGCGCCGCTGGCTGCGCCACTACGGCAACCTCAACAGCCCCAGTGCCCCCATCCTCTTTGTGCGCTGGGGCTTCCCGCTGCTGGCCCTCTGGATCGGCGGCTACTGGGCTGTGACTTCGGGGGCTGAGGAGGCGGTGGCCAAGCTGCAGGCCTGGGTGCAGCTGGCCCTAGTGGCCTTCCCTCGCGGGGTCTTTGCCCTGGTCCTGGCCGGCCTCCTCTCGGTCCTCTGGGACCCCGTGACGGTCCTCGTGCGGGAGACCCCGGGGGCCGACACCCCCATCGCCTCCCCTGGGTCGGAGGCGGAACTCCTGCAGGTCATCCCCCAGCTCTACCGCCGGATGCAAGAGTCCTGGAAGAGCCGCTGCCTGGACGGCCCCCCCACGGTGGCTGCTTACGGGCTGGGCAGCGTCTACTCGGCCGCCCTGCTCATCTGCCTGGCCCTGCTGGGCTTCTTCCTCCTGACGCTGCACCGGGAGCGCATCAGCCTGGCCTTCCTGCTGCTCTTCCTCCAAGCCTTCGCCCTGCTCTGGATCCTCGCCTTCACCCGCTCCACTGCTGCTGCCACACAGGCTGGTTAGTCAGGGGTGGGTGGGGTGTGCGTGCGTCTCTCTCTTTCTCTCCCCTGGGGACCAGAAGCACCAGGCCCCTCTGGCTTAGTTCCAGGGGTGGGGGGTGGGGGCTTCTATACCTGCCTTGTAGACGCTCTTCTTAGTTCCCTCCCTGAATGGTTTACCAGTTGATGAGCACTTTTGCTCCCAACATGCTGGGGACTCCTTTTCCCAACCTCAGAAGGATGGACAAGGCTGAGTCAACCTCGATCCCCATCAGGATCGAACTCAACATTCTGGCTGCAGTACAGCAGTTCAAACCTTGGGCCATTAGGGCTCTTTCCAAGGCCGCCTTGGATTTGGGCCCAGAAAAGAGGGTAGTGGAAGGAGGATGCAGAGAGCCGAAGGAGACTCCAAGGGCAGACATTTGGATGGGGGGGGGGGGGAGCACATCCCTAGCCTCGGGGGGGGGGGGTTGTTTCCTGTCCTCCCTCCCAGGCTCCCTTCCCATGTTGTGTCCCCCCCCCCCTTTCCACTTCTCCTCAGAGGCCTTTGAGGTGCCCTGGGATGCGGTCGTGGCCTGGTCTCTGGCTTCCACCCAGTTCTTCTATGCCACCGGCCACCAGGCCGTCTTCCCCGCCATCCACTGGAATGCAGCCTTCGTCGGTTTCCAGGAGGGCCACGGCACCCGCCTGCTCCCGGCCCTGCTGGTGGGGGCCAACACCTTTGCCTCCCACATCCTCTTTGCCGGTGAGTCTTCTGCCTGCCCTGCTCTTCCTTCCTGGGGGGTGACTGGGCCGCCCAGGCGCTAGGCCAACAAGAGGGCTCCTCTTCCAGAGCCTCCTCCCTTCCTTTCCAGGGAGGGAAGGGGAGGAGGAAGAAGAAGGCTCCGGTTTGGCCTCCCCTCTTTCTGGAGTCCCACCTGGGAAGAAGAGGTGCCTCCCCCCCCCCCCAACCCTTCCTGGCCAAAGTGTGAGTTTGGCTTCACAGAACCTCCATCTGTGGCTCCGGCAGCCATTGAAGCGGGGGAGGGGGGTCTGGCTGTTCCCTGACAGGACCAGGGTGGTGGTGGTGAGCAGGCTTGTCTTGCTGGGTTGCTGTGTTTGGGGGTTGGGGGACTGGCTTTCCTCCCTCATCTTCTTCCTCTCCCCCCCCCCCCGAGGTAGCCGGCTGCCCTTTGCTCCTGCTGTGGCCTTTTCTCTGCGAAGCGCCCGGTGCCCAGGGCAGGAGGCGGCGGCCCAAAAGGGACCTCGGCAGTCGGGAGGAAGAGGAGCAGGTGATGGAGATGAGGCTCCGGGAAGACCCAGAGAAGTTTTCAGCAGCCCTCCTGCAGCTGGGACTCAAGTACCTGCTGGTCCTCGGAATCCAGGTAGGCCCAGGGAGGGGGAGGGGGAGGGCCCTCCAGGGGAGGCTGGGCTTCTGCAGTGGCACTTCTGAAGGCATCCATGGGTGTTGGCTGGAGCCTGAGGGCACCTCTACTGCTGCTCCTGGAGGGGAGGGGAGGGGAGGGGGGCAATCCTGGGTAGGAAGGAGAAGCAGCCTGAGGGGGAAGGGGACTGAGCTCCAAGCCGCTTTGGGCCGCTCCGCCTTGACAGACTCCAGGTGGGATTCCTTCCAGCCCCAGGGGAGGGAGGGAGGGAGGGAGGGACCGACACCCCACCCCACCCCACCCCCCCACCCCGAGACTCTGGCTTTTCCTGCTAGAAGTGTCTGCAGCCTCACTGGTGTGTGAAACCCAGGGGTGGGGTGGGGGGTGAGGGGGGCTCTGGAAGGCCACTGGCTTTGGGGGGGGGGAGCCCAGCCACCTCTTCCCCTGCAGCCTAGAGGGAAGGAGGGGCCACCCATCTCTTCCCAGGAATCCAAAAGGGAAGCAGAGCTTTTGAAATGGGGAAGGAACGGCTGCTCAGGACCTACCTCTCTAGGGACTGGGGTGGCTGAAGGGTTGAGACGCTGAACTTAATGCCTGGAAGGTCAGCAGTTTGAGACCCGAGTGCTGCACAACGGAGTGAGCTCCCCTCTGTCTCAGCTCCTGCCAACCTAGCTGTTCGAAAGCAAGAAATTGCAAGTAGATCAATAGGGGCCACTTTGGCAGGAAAGGTAACAGCATTCCTTGCGCTCTGGTGTCTAATCATGCATGCCAAAGGTCTACGGAAATGCCTGCAGACACAGACAGCACTGACTCTGGCTCTAGATGGAGATGAGCACTGAACCCTAGAGTCGGATACGACTGACTTTCAAGCAAGGGAGACCTTGGCCTTACCTTTCCTAAGGCTTTCCTGGCTTGAGTGTGTGACTAATTTGGAAGAATTGTGCCAGATGGATAAAGAGCCGTTCCAGGCCGTCTAAGAAGAAGGGAAGCTCCAGTGCCTTGAAGTCCAGAGGAACTCCAGCTCCTGGTGCCAGGCAAGGCCCTTGGGAAGCCAGAGGCCCTGGGCGGAGGCGGGCCTTGGGGCTGAAGAACCTGAGAGGCTGGGGTGGAAGGTCTTCGGAAGATACCGTGGTTCCAAGGCATGGAGAAGAGGAGGAGAGCCAAGATCCGGAATGGATGCGGCGGCCCCGCTGGAGGAGGAGGAGGAGGAGGAGGAGGAGGAGGAGGGAGCGGCTCTTCCGCAATGGGCAGGAGGGCAGGGCTGTAGCTCTTGTCAGGAACTCGGAGAGAGTTGGCTGCCAACAATGCCCCCCCCCCACACACACACACACACACAGACAGAGGAGTACCTGCAGGGTGCCCGTCGTCTCTGTATCCAGTGGGGCTGCGATGAAGGGAAGGGGGCAGCTTTGGGGGTCGAGGTTTCCCTATTGAACAAGAGCCCCTTGGTTCAGTCAAGGCGTGTCCCTTTGAGCGCCTCCTGGGTGGCATCTCCCCCCCCCCCCCCCGCCTCTCCCTCCTTCCACTCACCTCCTTTTTATTCCTCCCACTTCCACAGCTTCTGGCCTGTGTCTTGGCAGCCATCATCCTCCGAAGACACCTGATGGTTTGGAAGGTCTTTGCCCCCAAGTGAGTAAAGTTGGCTTCCTTTCCTGGAAAGGGATCTGCCGACATGCAGGGGGCGGGGTGGTGTTGGATGCCGTTGCACATAAGATACCCGGAGGTTACCCGTGTCTCTACGGTCGTACCAAGAGTCTTCCTCCTAGCAAATGAGCCTCCCCTCCGCTTCCTGCTTCAGACTGTGAAGGGTCTTTGGGCCCTTCTGGAAGGTGAGCGCAGGCGCTTTAGCAGCCGTTGTTTGCTTCCTTTATCCACCCCTTTGACTTTGGCAAGTCAGGGTGAAAGGGGTGGGGGAAACAACACCCCCCCCCCCCATTTTTAAGCCCATTTAGCTACTCCAGCAAAACAGACCCGCCGCCGTCCCAGGTGCTGAGGGGGAGCGCCCTGGGTATCCCCTTTGGTAAGCAGAGCCTTGGCCTGAGTTGGGCCTCCAGAGGGAAGGGTGGGCAGCTGGTCTTGGCCAAGGGGGGGAAACCCTCCCCATGGGATAGCCTGGAACCTTTCCATCTGCTGTAGGCTGCCCAAAGTGGGCCAGGCCCCCCCGTGGGTGGGGATGGCCTGCTGGGGCTGCTGCCCACGTAGGTTGCCTGGCCCTCACCTGTCGCTTGCCTTTTCCTGCCAGGTTCCTGTTTGAAGCCCTGGGCTTTGTGGTGAGCAGCGTCTTCCTCCTGCTGGGCATCGGCCTTGTGCTGCGGGTGGACTGTGCGGTCAGTGTGTGGTTCAAGCGGATCATCCTGGCTCAGTCCAGGTAGCCTCAGAGGAAGAGGAGGAGGAAGAGGAGGAGGAGGCTTCAAGCGGATTCACCAAATAACGCTTCCTGTCTGGGCCAAAGGATTTGATTCTCCTCTGTCCATCCAAGGTTCTGGCATTGATTCTTCTCTGGCCGGCACCCAGACGGGCCTGCTAAGTTTTTGTCTTGCAGGGAAAGCGTTTACGGAACCGGATCAAGACCTCACTTACAACTTGAAAGGAATCTGTGAATCCCTGTGAAATATGCCCATACTGGTGCATTTTACTTCCGCTTCTGGGAGCGACAAGGGCAGCATGGATCGGATGAACTGGCATCGGGAGGGGGCGCAGCAGATCCGGCCCCCAGGCCGTAGTTTGGGCACCCCTGGTTTAAGCAGTGGAAATGGCAGCTTAAAATCTATCTCATCCTGTTGCAAAACAGATTGCAAGGCATGTTTTACTTCTGCTTCTGGTGGGAGGAACCATGTGACCACATGACTGGCCCACAGCCTGAAACGTTTGAGCACCCCTGCCCTAATTGAATCCTCAGGGCAGATCTGCACCTCTCCTAACATGATGTTATTATTTCATACGCAAGAAGCAGGTGGCTGTAAAGTAAAGGATGCCACAGTCTCTTGGTTTCAGATGAATGGCTTGTGCTGCTTTCTCTAGGGCTTGAGAAAGGGTTGCGTGCAGGAAGGCCCAGCGACTGTAGGCTCTCACCTGCCTCAGCAGCTGTGGAAGTGGAATTGGGGTGGGAGGTGTGGGGGCAGGTTGCTGGAGAAATCTTTCTTCAATGCTGTGGATTGCACTTAAGTGAAGGGTCAAGGTCACCCTTGCTCAAAAGGCAGTCGTATCCAAATCTAGGTTTCAGTGCTGCTCACCTCTATTTCATAGCTGAAGAGCCAGCGCTGTCTGCTTCTGCTGACATTTCCGTGGTCATGTGGCAGGCATGACTAGACACCGGAGTGCATGGGACGCTGTTTACCTCCCCCACCAAAGTGGTTCCTATTGATCTACCTGCAATTTCTTGCTTTCGAACTGCTAGGTTGGCAGGAGCAGGGACAGAGATGGGAACTCATTCCGTCCTGCAGTATTTAGGTATCGAACTGCCGACCTTTCACCTTCTAATCGTCATCTTAGCCAAACTACAAATCCTTTTAGCATTTCTACGGTGATGCTATTGTCCCCATTGAGGTAGAAAACAAGGACACCAGAGTTTTGGCCTCTTTATCCGTTGGGCCAAAAGGAGGGCTGGGCCATTTGAAAAAGGCAAAGTGCTCTTGCCTTTCTGTTGGGGAGTTTTGGCACGGCCTGCCGGCCACCCACTGGCCGAGTCCTCGGAGGTGCTGTGCTTTCCTGTCGTTTTCTTCTCTGCCTGGTGGTGGAGATCTGTTTGCTGATCCTGCCTGTTGCCTCCTCCTCTTTCTTTGTAGTCTCTGGCAAGTGAGAGCCAAGCCAAGCCAAGCCAAGCCAAGCCCTTTTCCTCTGCAGAAGCAGGGCGGCCGGCCGGAGGCTGAGGGCAGTTGGGAACCCACCAGGGCCTCTCATGGCTGGACATTTGCCTCTACTTGTGTGCATTCTGTTCTCAGGCCAGTCTTCATGGTACGGACGGACACACAGGAAAAGCCTCCTCAAAGATTGTGCGGGTCTTGGATCACAATCAGGCGTACCCTGGTAGCTAGCCTTGTGTTGCTGGCTAATTTCCTCACACTACTAGGTCATGCGAAAGGAACTGCAGAATTGACTCACCCAAAGGTGGCTTCATTTGGGCAGTTTCATGTCTGGCCTAGACACGGGAGAAGTGTGTGTGTGAGAGAGAGAGAGAGACCAGGCCTCCTCATGGGTGACCCTTGCGGCCCGGCCCCTTCTCGCTCTCCCACTCCATCCTTCCTCACTGAATACTGATCTGTGATCTCCCCCCCCCCCCCAAACCAGGACCATGATGGCCTTGGGCAAGTGACTTCAACCTCTGTGGCTCCAAGCCCTGATATGCCAAGGGAGCGACATGTTGCCCCACCTGCTGAGAGTCAGCTAGGGAAGGGCCAAGAACAGCTTGGCAGTGGAACAGCCTCATGTCAGGACAATGGGTCTCCAGCCCCCCTCTTTCCCCTGATGTGAGCCAAGGAGCTGGGGCGAGGCCTGAGCCCATGGCTCCAAGCTAGGTGGTCCTTCCGAGGGAAGAAAAGTCAACATGGGGAAACAGAACGAGGGTTGGGCCTGGGGGACGGGGGTGGCAGGGGGACTCTGTGCCCCCAGCTGCCTCTCCAGCCACAGGTGAGTAGATAGAACAGCGGATTGTACAAGAACCAGAGTGGCCTCTTTGTTGAATAGGGGACCAAAGCAAAAACCATTGGTAGAAAAACAGTAAATGGAACAGGAATGATGTGGTTCTGTCAAGCGAATGGCTCTATTTGAACTTTCACAGATCGAGTCGGCTTCCTCAGCCATGGGTGGTTGTTGCTGTGTGCCATTAAGGCATCTCCCATCTATATTGACTAGGGTACCCGCAAGGATCCAGCACTGGGGACCTGGCTTTTCCCTTTCAGCTCCCCCCCCCCCCCCCAATCCAGCTTTCATACTCTGGCAATACAATTGTTTGGATCAGGCGTTCTCAACCTTTTAAAACCGGGGGCCGGGTCAGCTGCCTCAAACAGCTTCGGGGGCCAGATGGCCATTTTGCCCTTTCTCCACCACATGGTGCTTCTGGGTGTGTTGGAGGCAATGGGGGGCCACATGATGTGGTGCTGTGGCCCATATGTTGAGACTCTCTAGTGTGGATGGTCTTGGTCTCGAGTGACACATCTCTGTGCTTGGAAATTTTGGAAGTCGTCGCCATGTTAGTTTGTGCAAGCATACCAGAAACAAAACAATAACAAACACAACCTGTGGCACCTTAAAGACTAATGTTGTTGACCGTACAGTATTTAAATGTGAGCTTTCATGGATGAAGTCCACTTTGTCAGACATGGGAGCGAGACTTCATAGCATCAACATTTAAGTTTAAATTTAAACTATTGAGAGACACCTTGTCTATATCCTCAAGGCTGTGGCAGTCCATTGCAGTCCTGGTGTCAAATCCTGCATGTCTCATTTCATACGTGCTGCAGGAGAGGGCTCTTCTGTGATCACAGTGTGTGGGATCACTTCATGGCAAGCTGGGATCCACCTTAAAGAAATTCACGCCAGTGTCATTCTTCCTGTTTGTCATTCTATCAATGGTGAAAATGATTTGACCAGCCAGTAGAGTGGCATACAAGTCTAATAAATAATAATAATAATTTCGGGGGGGGGGGGAAGTGTATACTCGGACACGAATAGCAGCTGATGATGACATAAGAGATAACAGGAGAAATCCAGTCAACGTTCAAAGGTAATGGTTTCCGTTCCTCGGAAGCAGTATCTGACTCTAGGGTTCAGTGCTCATCTCTGTTCCAAAGCCGAAAGGCCAGCGCTGTTTGCTTCTGCAGACTTTTCTGTGGTCATATGGCAGGCATGCCTAGAAGACACTGGAGTGCACCGAAGTGATCCCTGTTTCTCTTTCTTGCTTTCTAACGGCTGGGTGGGCAGGAGCTGGGACAGAGGACGGGCGCTCATTCCGTCCTGCGGTGCTCGGGGACCGGGCTGCTGCCTCCCGGCAGTCCCATCCTCCAACCCCCATTTTTTTATGGGCCCTGCCATTTCTGCCCCACCAAAAGTGGAGCTCACAGATAAACGGGGGCGATGTCGCCGCTGAGGGAAGCCGAACCGCCTTTCCGGAAAGCGACTCTTCCTCTTCTCGGTTCCTGGCGCGGCTCTGCGAGACGAACCCTAGTAGTCGAAGGAGGGGCTTCGCTTCTAGAGGCTGTTTGTTCCCCGCGGGCCTCCGTAGCCGAGTCTTCCTCGCGCGCCCCTTTTCCGATTCTGCCGCCAGCCGAGAGTGGGCGGTGCCTCCGTTCCGTTTGCCCAATAAGAACCGAGCCTGAGAGGCCGTGCAGCCAACCCGAGCGCGCGCGGCCGGTTTCCGTGGAGACGGCGCGGCCTGCCTTCCGGGCCGGAGAAGCGCCTCGCCATGGCGGCGGCGGGGGCGGGCGGGAGCTGCCTGAGCCTCTGGCGGGAAGAGAACGACGGGCTGGTGCGGCGATGGCGGAGGGTACGGCCCGGGGGTGTGTGTGTGAATGGAGCAGGGCACGCCTAGCTATTGAAGACACCGGAGCGCGCGCGGAAGGCTGTGACCTTTCCCGCTGAAGCTTTATGGTATTCTGTAGGAGAGAGAGAGAGTGTGTGTGTGTGTGTGTGTGCTAGTCCAGTGTGGTACAAGGAGAAGACGTGGGTGAGGGAACCTTGAAAAGCAAATCGCACCAAGGAGGCCCAAGAAGACTAGACAAGACAGAGGTAGTAGCAGTCGTCGTGATGGGAGATTTTAGTTACCCTGAGATCTGTTGCGGGACCAGTTCTGCCTGCCAAATAAACAATAATGGCCCTTCCAAGAAATCCCTGGTTTGTATGTATGGGAGATCATTATCTCCTACCCCCCCCCAAAAAAAAAAAAAAAAGAAAGACAGAAGAAACCAGGGAGAGGCCAGGGCAGGATGAGGACTTTGCCGCCCCTCCCCCTGTGCCCACAGCAACATGTTGTATTATAATGTAATGTATTATTTGTAAGCCGCCCTGAGTTGCCACGGCGAGTGGGCGGCAATATAAATTTGAACTAATAATAATAATAATAATAATAAACCAGAGGAATAGCTTATACAGTACTTATACAGTAATTGACTTGATGCTAATAGAGATGATTTAGTAGTGGAGGAAGTGACAGCAAGAAGAAGGGAGGGGGAGAAGAGTGATCATGTTCTAATTAAGTTCTTCATTTCAAAGGAAGGGGGGAGGGCAAAACAGAGGGACTGGGGAACTTCAGACCAATCAGCCCGACATCAATCTCAGAGAAAATTATGGAGCAGATTATAGGCCAGTCACTCCACAGGCACCTTGAAAACAATGCAGTAACAGAAGCCAACATAGGTTGGTCAAGAACAACTCCTGACAGACTAATCTTATTTCATCTTTCAGTCGAGTAACTTCCATGGTGGACAGTGGGAATGCTGTAGATGTGATATATCTTGACTTCAGCAAAGTCTTTGATAAAGTGCCCCATGATACTGTGATTCGCAAGCTAAGCAGGTGTGGCCTGGGTAACAGGCGTGTCAGGTGGATACACAGTTGGTTACAGAATCGTATTCAGAGAATGTTTATTAACAGCTCCTTCTCAAGCTGAGAGAGAGTAACACGTGGGGGTACCACAAGGCTCAGTACCCTGCAGTTCTGCTGAGTAGCAGTTGGCAATACAGTAATAGACCCTGGGCCTAGTGCTCTTCAACATTTCCATTCATGTCTTGGAGGAGGAAGTGCAGGGAAGACTTTCACCTAGGCTGCTTCCAATGGAGTTCCCAGACTCCCAAGCCAGGAGCTGGACCTGCCTCTCCCCCCCCCCCCCCATGCTTCCTTCCTGGATTTCCTCCCTCAAGCATTTGCAGGGCAGGGAGGCGCTGCAGTCTTTACCTCCTGCCCTCCCACTCCCTGGATCAGGAGGACCTTGGTCCAGGTGAGTGCCAGCTGAGCAGGGCGATGGGATCACTCAGAGTCACTTGGTGGAAGTCATTAGCTCTGCACAATTTTTCTGAAGAGGCAGGGCCAAAGTTCTGGGCTGTAAATGTTAAACTTATCCCACTGAGAATTGGTTTCTGATCTAGCAGGTTTGCAGTTGAGGAACTGCCACTGCTGCCACCACCGCTGCCGCCCTACTTGCTTGTGAGCTCTGATGTCTGCCCTGGGGGAGATCCAGGACAGCAACCTCTGCTGCGGGTCTAGCCTTTGCCTGCCTCACCTTTTTAAACTGATGTTCACTGTAGTGACAGCCTTTGCTCATAGCAGCTTTTTACTTGCCTCCTGGATTGATTTTTTTTTGGGGGGGGGTAGGTGTTTGCTTGTTTGTCTATCTCTCCTCTCTGTGTTTAGATGTCAAAACTAAAGCCAGGCTCTATCTCTCAAGCTCTCCTGCTTTCCCCATGACAGGTGACCAAATCTTCAGGTCTACATTGCTCTGTGAAAAATGCAGCTCAAGAATGCCAGCTGGCCTTCACTAAGCTGTTGCAGAAAATCCAAGGTATCATCTCTGAGAGACCTTACTTTGGGGTGGGGGATTGACATAAAGACTACCCTGGGTCTCATTTCTTTGGGACAGCGTGCTGAATTATAGAATAATTCAGACTATAATTAAGTGGAACTCTATCCTTTTATCCACTCTAGCAGTGAAAGTGAACCTTAGCACTCCAGCTGTTCTCCAGCTGTTCTTCAATTTCTTCAATTCCCAACTCTGTGAATTCACACAAATGGGTTTACTAGCTCTCCAAGTGTTCTTGGGCTTCAATTCCGAGAAGCCCAAGTCTCTGAATCCACATGAATGGGTTTACTGCGCGTGTGCAGTAAACCCATTTGCGTGGATTCACAGAGAATTGAAGCCCAAGAACAGCTGGCGTGCCAAAGTTCACCATCACAGTACCATAAAACCCCTATTTACATAAAAAGTCTGTTCCATAGGCTTTTATGTAAATCAGTTTTTTACTTAACTTGAAGCAAACCCATAGGAAAAATGAATTTTTACATAAATCGAGGCAAACCTATAGGAAAATAATACAGTGGTACTTCGCTTAAAGAGCATAATGCATTCCACAGGATTGCTCTTTAAGTGAGTTTGCTCTTTAAGTGAAACACCATTGTAAGTGATCAGTTGTGACTTCTGTTGGGGGGGGGATTGTGAATCATGATTTAGTTGTAAAGCGAGTTTTTGGTTGGTTTTAGTTGTTAAGCAAGGCGACCATTCTGAGAAAATGCTTTAAGCAAGTTACTCTCTAAGTGAGGTGCTCTTTATGTGAGGTTTTAATGTATTTATGTAAATTGAAGCAACCCCATAGAAAAAATGATTTTTTTAAAGTAACTTGAAGCAAACCCGCAGGAAATTGTATTATGTAAAAGGACGCTGCTGTGCCTTGCTCCCTCCTGGCCCTTTCACCTTAACAGACTCCTTCTCTCCGCTGGGGAGAGGAGAGACAGCTGAGCTGGTGGCTGGTGGCTATGAGACCTGCCCCCCTTCCGGACTCCTTCTCTCACCCAGTAGCAGTTGGCGCAAGCGGCCTCCTGATCAACGAGTGGGTGTAGGAGAAGAGGGCAGGAAGGCTGGCTGGCAGTTAGTTGGGCTTTGCTCTCCTGCCCAATGAGGCACCCCTTGCCTCTCTTGCCACTGAACACTGGTTTCCTTGCTGGGCTGGCCCTTGCCCTCCCCATGTTGCTGGCAGATTGGTGGCCACTCGCCAAGCCCCTGGGACCTGGACATTTGCCTGGCTCCCCACCCCCACCCTGGGTCCATCCCATCCTGCTCCCTTTGGTCCTTGCAAGCGGTTTGGCATCAGCTCCCAGGTGAGCTCCAAAGAAGGGCTCTGCGTGGGTGAAGGTGGTGGCCTTGGCGCCTCCTGCCTGGGCTGTGTGTGTGTGTGCAGCCTGTTCTCTTTCCTCGCAGGGCTTCCAGCGGCACGGCCCGCTATGGCGCTGGAGCTGACCGTCCTTGGCAATGCCCTGCTCTTTGACCTTCAGCAACCCTGCAGCTCTGGCGAGAAGCTGTCAGCTGTAACAGACGGTGGGCTCAGCCGGGGTGAGAAGAACTTCATGGGGGACCCCGAGGGCAGCTTTCTGGGGGTACAGATGGAACCAGGGCTTCAGGGAGGAAGCCTGGGGTGGTTTGGGCCGAGCTGGGACACGGTCTTGGCAGGATCTTCTGCTTTAGCCTCCCCAGTCATTCTCTAGCTGTGGGAGGAACCTGGGCCTGTCTTGTGGCACATGTTGTAGGCAGGGTTGTGGCACTCCGTGTGGCTGCTCGGTGTCTGTCTACCATACACTTTGAAGGAAGGTGGGCCAGAAACAGGTCTTCTCCCTCTCTCTGCTAGTTCTGGAGGCCTGTGGGGTACCTGACCAGGGACTCTCCTCGGAAGAGCGTTGGCAGAGGGTGTTCCGGGAGAGGAGCACGGGAAGCCTTGCAGCTCCTCTGCACCGACTGGCTGCCCTGCAGGGCATCCTTTGGTTCACAGCAAGGCGCCTGGAGAAAGCAGAAGGCCTCTTCCAGCTGCTGGGGGCCCACAAGGTAGCCGGGTGGCCACCACCTCCCAACATCCTTATGGAGGCCAAGCCCCCTTTGGGGAACACAAGCCTCACCCCCTCATCCCCCCCCCGGCAGGAACCTTCCAGGTGCATCTTGGCCGGTGGGTGGAAGGCTTCTGAGGCTGCCGGGGCAAGGGGCAGCCGGCCTCGCTCAGCGGGCAGCTGTTGCAGACAACACTTTTGCTGGGCTGGCTGTGGCAGCTGCGCTTGCAGGGGGCTCTGGGGACGCTCATCTCCAGGGCCTCCACTGCCCCCCTTTGCATCTCCCATCCGAAGGCCCTGGAGATGAGCAGCTCAGGAGAGGGGGTGGGGAGGGGGGTGGGGGTCCCACCTCAGATTCTCAGGCCGCTCTCAGCCCTGTGAGAGAATCTGAGCTGGGCCTTCCCCTCCTCTTCTCAGGGGCCAGCCGGCCATTTTGCTCTTCCTCCACCACATGGCACTTCTTGGTGTAGTGGTGGGGGGCACATGAAATGGGCGCAGGTTGACAATCCCTGCTTTAAACTCTCCCAGAACCATGGGTCGTTACTCTTTTCTCAGAGCCCAGAGCCTCCTCAACCCCGTGGCCACCAGAACGGGCTTCTTTCACTGGTGCAGGCATGGCGTCCACCACCTGAGGAGGAGGAGGAGGAAGAGGGCAGATCTGGTCCTCTCCCCGTGCAGAGTGCAAAGGAGCTGAAAGAGATTCTGTGGACCTTGGCTGCTGTCTGGCAAGGTAGGCTGAGTTCAAACCCCCCCCCCCTTCTCTCTCTCTCTCTCTCTCTCTACGTCCCCCTAGTCCTTTCATTTGGTTGGCAAGAATAGATTTTATGCCAGTGAAACGCTCACAGATTTTTTTTCCAGTTAAATTACAGAAAAAGGCAAAAAAAAAAAAATCACAACGACAAAACCTAAGCAAAAATACATACAGTACAATATATAACATCTACGTTTACCCACCACCAATCGGAATTCTAAACCGTCTTCCAATACAGCTGAATCCTGGCAAGACTGAGTGGCTGTGGGTCAGGGGCCCTGCGTTATCCCGGGAGCTACCTTCTTTGGTTCTGGATGGGGCAGTTTTGTCACAGACAGACCTGGTGCATAATCTGGGGGTCCTCCTGGACTCGCGACTACTGTTCGAAGAGCAGGTGGCAGTCGTGGCCAGGAGGCCTTTTGCGCAACTTCGTGTAATATGCCAGTTACGTCCGCTCCTGGATCGGGACTCCTTGCTCCTGATCACACATGCTTTGGTCACCTCCAGACTTGACTATTGTAATGTGCTCTCCATGGGGCTGCCCTTGATGACCATTTGGAGGCTGCAGCTGGTTCAGAATGCAGCTGCCCGTGTAAGTGATGGGCTGTGGGCCTCACCCCTCCTCAGGGAGCTGCATTGGTTGCCACTGTGCCTCCGGGTGCAATTCAAGGTGCTGGTCATGACCTTTAAAGCCCTACATGATAGTGGGCCAGGATACCCCAAGGACATCTGCCCGTCCCACTAGACCGGACCGCAGAGGCTCTTGAGAAATAACAACTGCTAGGGAGGCTCTCCTCTCTCTAGCACTAGGAGGAGGAGAAGAAGAGCCTTCTCTGTGTCCGGCCCTCCTATGGAACCTCCTTCCTGCCAGTTGAACGGCGTCTCCAGGCGGAGCTGCTGCCCTTCAGGAAAGAGCTGGAAACCTGGCTGGCAGGGCAGGGGTGGGGAGGGAGACCCCCCCCCCGGCTCATTTAGAGCAGGATCACTCATGCTTTTAAAAGTTTTTAACTAGATTTTTTAATTGGTGCGGGTGGGAGGTAATTTTTTCAGTGTTTTTAGGAATTTTAAGGGTCTCTATACAGTATACTGATCTTTTCCAATCCTGTGGCCATTGTTGAGTTTTCCAAATCTGCTGGCTTATAGAATGCAATAATTTGATTCCATCATCTTTTAGGGCTTAGAAAAGTTCAACTTGGATACCATCATCTCCACTGGCTTTGTTGTTTGCAGTGCTTTTCAGGGCCTTTCTGACTTCACTCTCTAGGATACCTGGCTCAAGTTCAATTTCCTCATCATTGTGATTATCAGGAGTGTTGAGGTCCTTTTTGTAGAGTTCCTCTGTGTACTCGTTCCATCTTCTCTTTATCTCTTCTCCATCAGCCAACTCCTTGCCATCTTTGTCCCTTATCATGGTCATTTTTGCTTTAAATGTTCCCTTGATTTCCCCAATTTTTTTGAAAAGAATTCTAGTCCTGCCTCTTGTGTTGTTTTCTTCTATTTCTTTGCACTGTTCATTCAGGTAAGTGTCCTTATCTCTCCTTGCTTTTCTTTGAAATTATGTATTCAAGTGATTGTATTTTTTCCTTTCTCCTTTGCCTTTTGCGTTCCTTCTTTCCTCTGCTATTTTAAGAGCCTCATCGGACAACCACTTAGCTTTCTTACGCTTTTTTTCTTTTGGTATGGTTTTCCTTGCTGCCTCCTGCATGATGTCCTGCATCTCTGTCCATAATTCTTCTGGCACTCTGTCTATCTGGTCCAAGCCATTGAATCTGTTCCACACCTCCACTGTGTATTCCTTAGGGATGTTGTCTAGGTCATATCTGACTGGCCTAATAAATCATTACTTTTTTCTGTTTTTCCCCTCGCTCCAAAAAACAGAATTGCACCTTGCTGTGGCTTTACTCCTTTCTTTTTCACCAATACATAATCTAAAAAGATCTCCCCATCTGGCTCTAAAATCAGGTTGTGTTTTTTGCTTAACTCACCTGTTAAGTTATATCACTTTTAGCTAAATTCTGTTCCAATTCAAATTCCCAAACTATTTTCCATTTTTCACTGTATCCAATCTCAAAACTCTTACAAATATAACCATAATCTCTGGTTGTCTAATATAATATTTTTACATTTGGGATTCCTAAACCTCCCTCTTTCTGAGATAAATACCATAGTTTTTTATTTATTCTCTTTTATCTCCATTGCAGAAATTATTTATAATTGTTTTCCCATTGTTTTAGTTCCCCTTCTGTTAATTTTACTGGTATCATCCAAGACAAAGCAAAAATTAATTTATTTATTATTTATTAGTTCAAATTTATATTGCCGCCCACTCGCCGTGGCGACTCAGGGCGGCTTTCAGACAATACATTACATTACAATACAATATGTTGGGGTGCGCACAGGGGGAGGGGCGGCGAGGTCCTCATCCTGCCCTGGCTTCTTCCTCCCCTGGCAGTTGGTATAGGCACAGGGGGAGGGGTAATATTTTCATTTTGCATAATAAGGCTATTCTTATGCAATTGAGATGACAGTCTATATTGTAATACTTTCCCAAGGTTCCGTTTCATCGTTTACCTTATCAAAGTTCATTATTTTTAGACCCCACAAGCTTTTAGTAAAAGCTGTCACAGATTTTAAAGTCAAGACAGGTGCCAAATACTACCCAGCTGGATGAAATGCCCTGCCTTGTTTTCTGGCTGCTGCTGCTGCTGCTGCAATATTGGCCTCTTCAAGAGAAAGGGGCCACTCTAGGCAGCCATTATCTCACTGCTGCAGCAATTGGCAACATGTATGCGCCTTGTTTTTGCCCTGCCCAGGGGGAGTGACCAGGACCCGCGCGAGACCTCTTGTCTGTTTCAGGTGTTCAGGACCTGGAAGAGGACGCGGCCTCTTCTGCTCTTGCCACCTTCCAAGCTGCCGTTGCTACTGGGCTGGGCTTGCCTAGGCGACTCCTCGCCCAGATCTTCACCTTAATGGGGTGCTGCAACCTGAAATTGGTAAGGGTGTCTTGGCTGTGGTTCTGCACATGGGGGCAAACGGGGTGGCATGGTGAGTGAATTCAGGAGAGAAAACCTGGCGTTAGCTGTCTTCGCATGCCACAGACGAGCTGGCTGTGTTTCCCGACTGCCAGTCTCCTCGTCTCTACAGGACTGAGTAATCCCAAATGCCACAAGGGAGACGGGAAGTGGACTGCTGGGGTTGTTTGGGTGGTGCTCAGGGCAGATAGCAAAGCCCAGCTTCCAAGGCAAGACTTCAGAGTGGGAACATGTTTCATTGCTAACCCGTCTTCCGATACTGTTTAGCTTCCTCCTACGGTTTTTACGGAGTAAGAGAAATCTGTTTCATGTGGAAACGTCTGTCTCAAACTCCCAATGGCCACAAGATCATTAAGGCTGCTTTGTGCTATGTTGATGGGAAGGAGAAGGGGAAGCTTCTCGGGCATCTTCAGATGTAGGACCAAACTCTATGTGTTGGGCTGGGGAGGAGCTCAGGCCAGCCACTGCCTGTTATACCTGTCTGAGTCTCTTCCCTCCAGGAGAAGCCACAGGTGGCCCTGCAGCACCTGAAACAGGCCCTGCAGGTGGATTTCACCTTCCTGCCTGCCTTGTACCAAGTGGCCCTCCTGTACCGCCAGCTGGAGCTTCTGGAGGCTGAGCTGGAATCCCTGGCGTTGCTTTACCAGGTCAGTCCCAGCCTCTCTCTGACTCTGTGGGACCTGACCCTCCTGGCAGCCTCAAAAGGGGGGGGGAGTGTGTGTGTGTGTGTGTGTGTGTGTGCCTTTGCTGGCGAAGCCTCACTGGTCCTCCAGAGTAGCCTCAGGCTGGGAGGAGCGATGGCCCTTGCGCCTTTGTGACTGTTTTCTGCCACCCTCTAGGAAGCTCCCCCACACCCACCCCATGCTGGTTCCTTCCTTCCTTCCTGGGAAATGCCATAGGCTGGAGGTGGTCCTCATCCGCTCTGCTTGGCTGCCTTCTCCCTCCCTGGCTGAGGAGGGGAGGCAGCCCGCCCTTCCCTGCACTCTCAGCTCCTGTTTCTCTCCATCTCTTTTGCCCACAGGCCCTGGAAGGCCCTGCACAGATGACTACGGAGCCCATCAGCCCAGGCTTCCTCATTAGAATGGAGCTCTTCACCCATGGACCACGGCTGACCACTCTCTGTGTGGAGAACTGCCCAACAGATGTCAAATACCTGCTGGCACAAAGGTGCCTCCAGGTAGGGAGGTAAGTCTCCCTCCCTCCCTCTACAGAGGAGAGCCTCTCTTAGGAGCTGCAGATGCATTTGTTTTTTGACTCCAGCTTTCCGTGTTCTCTAGGAATTTCCAAGGCAGAGTTCTGGAGTTTCAACCCACAATGACAGACACACATCCCCGGGAGGGGGGGTTCTGTGGCCTCCTCCAGCCCATGCTGCCTCTTGTCAATATTTAAAAAGGAGAGGTGCTGCTGTTTGCTGGGAGTTGTAGTCCTTGGGGAGGCCCTCTCTCTCAAGCCTCATGGGCAGTGCAGGTACAGCTCCCAGGAAGCCCCAGAGCAGGCTCCTCCCTCCCCCCCCCTTTCTACCCACCCCACCCCCGCTTGCCCTTGCCCTAACAACAGGAAGCAGAGGCTAGAAGAGGCCATGTTGCCTTGGAGGCAAGGCAGGCCCTTCTCCTGGGGTGCAAAGCAAAGCGCTCCATGAGTGTCTGGGCTCAGGGGTTGTCATTCCCAAAGGAACACATCCCTCTCTCGTACTCATTTGCAGGCTCTTCGCTCCGTCTGATCCTTTTCAAAGGGTAGCTGTGTTAGTTGGTGCAATCCTATCAGGCCAGGAATAAAACAAAAGGGGGTGGGGTGGGGGTGGGGAGTCAAGAATATTTTGGCACCTTAAAGATTAGCTGATATACTTTAATGTTAGCTTTCGTGCATGAGTCCGAGGGAGCGGACTTGATCCCTTGCTCAAAAGCCAGTTGTATCCGACTCTAGGGTTCAGTGTTCATCTGTTTACAGCCAAACAGCCAGTGCTGTCTGCATGTGCATCCCTTTCTGTGGTCATGTGCCAAGCATGGCTAGATGCCAGAGCACACAGAGCACTGTTACCTTTCCTGCTGAAGTGGTACCTCTTCATCTACTTGCAATTTCTTGCTTTCAAACTGCTAGGTTGGCAGAAGCTGGGACAGATGACAGGAGCTCACTCTGTCATGCAGCACTTGGGTCGTGAACTGCTGACCTTCTGACCTTCCAGTTGTCAAGTTCAGCGCCTTAACCAGTAAAGCCACCACAGTCCCCTGATCCACAAGTGCAAACCTTAAAATACAACATGTATTTGTTAAAAGTGCCAAGACATTTTTGTCCTTGTCTTACTTTGTCTCCTGCCTGATCTGTTAGAGAGAACTTCTTCCTGGCTCTCAGGTGAATGAGAAGAGAACAGTCCAGAGGGAAGGGATTGGGTTCCCTACTAGGGGACCACTAGCAGTGCAGGCCAGGGTGTGCCATGCTGGGGGCATCCAGGGTTCCCATTGGCCCCTCTTTTATCTTGCAGGGTGAGTGAAGCAGCAGAACACTACCTGGACCTGCTGGCTCTGTTGCAAGAGAGGCCTTTTCTCCAGGTGAGGCCCGGCAGCTGCTCCTGCTCCTGAGTCTTTTCTCCCTAGTCATATAGACCACAGGTTTGCCTGATTGTAGATCTCACTTTTACATTAAAACCCACTGGCGCATGGCTAGAAATCGTGATGAAGCCACAAGCGCACCGTTCTACTCTCTTGATCCAGTCGCTTCCTAGAAGTCCCAGCATCAATGTAAAGAACGTGTCAAGCTCTTGGAGTACATAAAAATGGTTTGCAAGCCTCCCCTTTCCACAGCAGCTCTTTAGCTGGATTTTGATGCCAGTGTGTGCACTTGCAGCTTGGATTCCTGATGTCCTTCCCCTTTGCAAGGACTGAGCAGTTTTCCTCCTCATTCCTTGCACCTCTTGCATGACTAACGTTGTCAAGAGGAAGTTCTTTGCTGAACAGAGAGATGGAGGAGAAGGTGGAGCAAAGTGAGTTCTAGGCCTGCCTTTCCACAGCAGCTTTTTCTTAGAAGGCAAGGAGGAGCGGGTGCAAGAGTTCTAAGCTGGCCTGGGACTTCCAAAGGGACTCTGACTTGAAGTACTAGGAGGAGGTTAGGAAGGAGGAAAGTCTCTCCACCCTTGGCCTCCTTCTAAAATTCTGACTCCACTTTCCTCACAACGAACATGAACCTCTTCTCACAACTTTTCACTGCTTATTTGTTAGGATAAACTAACACATAAAGGCATACTAGGTTGCAAACAGTTCCACAGGTGACTTCTTGATCACTGTTTGTCCTTTTCTGCATCTCCTTTCAATTAATTGAGCAGAAACAGAGCCCAAAATCAAAGTTAGCAACATCACAAATTAGCATGAAGACGCACTTTTCTCTTTCCAAATTATTGTTGTCTTCACTGTTGCTGTCTACTGAGTTGGCCTTTCCCCCATGTCCTCTCTTAGAGTCACGACTCATAAGATCTCTTTCCTTTGAGTAGCTGCAGCCAAGTTGGATCCCATCACGTAGGTTCAGGAGATGTTGCCCACTTGCGCATGATGTTTCAGTTGCGAGTTTGCCACTGGGTTTTCAGTGGCTTGGCTTTGCAGCCCGGCCCTGTCCTTTACAGCTTGTGGCCCCCCAATCCCAAGCAAAATTCATTCTGATCTCTGTGCCAGCTGATTTTTCTTTCCTTCCTCACCCAGTGCAGGGAACCAGCCTGGCCTAGGATCCCCGAGGTGTTCCTGGAAGCTGCCTCTGCCCTGGCAGCCCTTGCCAGGTCTGAAGAAGCCATGGCCATCTGTGAGGAGGTGGTGGCCAGGACAAGTCAGCTCATCCCCCCGCAAAAGCTGTGCATTGGCCTGCCCTCGAGTGCAGAAGAGGCCGTCGTCTTGGGAGCGGAAGGCTCCCTGCTGCCCAGCCCTGCTGCCCTCCCCCGGAAGCAGGCAATGGAGAGCCTGCGCTGTGTCCTCTGGCGAGCAGCTGCCTACCTGATCCAGGGCTGGGCACGGGCCAGGCAAAGAGAAACCAGAGAAGCCATTGGCTGCCTGAGCAGGTGCTTTAAGCTCAGCTTGGCCCCTCTAGGATCCAGAGCAAGGGGCCCTGCCTTATTGGCACTCTCTTCTTCTTTTTCTTCTTGGGTCTCCCTGGACTGCCAAAACAAAGCTGCTTTCTTGGCATTGTCATGAGCCAAAATGAAATCTTCATCAGTACATGTTTCTGGTAGGAACCGGATGACCAGGACATGAGCCCATGGATTCTGTCTCTCCCCACATTCTCATAGCGTGTTGTTGTCCGCCATCAGCCCCCACTTGAGCCTGTGGGTCTTGCCTTGAGGGACTGCGACCCTCGGCCTCCTATCCAGGGCCCTCCAAGGGACATGTAGGGGAGGTTGAGTTCCTCAGCCATAGATAGATCCTCCTCCTCCTCCTCCTCCTCCTCCTCCTCGGATGGCCTTCCTTGCCCCGTGAGCTCCTTCTCTCTCCATCTTCTCATTTGCCTTTGCTCTTGCGTCCCCTCAAGAATGCTTGTTCTTGCCACAAAGCTCTTCCTGGATCTGAACCTGGTGGGCTTGAGGCTCACCTGCGTCCAGAGGGCGTCATGGAGGGCCCTTCTCTTGCTTCGTCCTCTCAGCATCTGCTGCTCCTTCTCTCCTTATTTTAGGTGGAGCCATACCAACAAGGGGGCCAATTTTCTCAACCTGTCTAGGTTTGAGGCATCCTGTCACTCTATGCATGGCTTTGTTAACAGTGATCTCAACTTGTTTTGTGTGTGTGTGTGTGGGGGGGGGGGGATGTGCTCCATGCTGGAACAGTATGCTCTGCCACATAGCTGCTCAGGACCAAAGCTGATGTACGCAGCATGGATGGTTGAGCTCCCCATGTATAGTTTGTGAGTTTCCTGATGATGTTGTTCTTCATACTGTACTAACTTTAGCTTTGGTATTCAGGCAGTGCTGCTCTAAACAGTGTCCTGTCAAGTATCACACTGAGGTATTTTGGTGCTGAACAATTGCCACTGTGCTTTCATGGGAAGGAAGCATTCTGTTCCTTCTCCCGTTGTCTCTCCTACATGGGCGTTAGACATAAATCATGCAAGTCCACCTGATCCACTGGATGCAGATTTTATTCTGCCTGGTGGGAAATGTTTCCTGGCTATGTGGGGACATAGTCCTCAAGAAAGGATGTAACTATTCAATTCTGCGCAAAATTAAAGTGCCCCCGCCAATTAACGAAGGCTTGGCATCCTGAGTTAACTGTGCGGTGTGTACATTCTTTTGCTTTTGGGTTTGACAGGGAACTTCCAAGGGCACTGAAGAATTTGCTTCAGCCACTGATCTTATCTTTGTAGCCTTATAGTAATAATAATAATTATTAGGGGGCACTTTAATTTTATGCAGAATTGAATAGTTACATCCTTTCTCGAGGGAATAGGTCCCCACATATTTTCCCACCAGGCAGAACAAAATCTGTATCCAGTGATCTTGTCTTTACAGCCTTGAAAGGCAGAAACTTGGGTTTAGAAAACCAGACTAAAAGGGGAGCATTCCCAACATATTGATGTCAAGCTCCAGTCACTTTTATGGGATGTTTGGATTGTGGGAATTGAGAAATCTGCCACACTGTCAAGACCAAGAGCCCCATCCTGCCTCCAGTCAGCAAAATTAGAGGGAATGTCATAATCTTTTGTTCTTTTCCAACAGCATCAAAATGATTCTGCTTCGATCTCTTCCCAACAGGTGTCTTAACGATCTCCTAAAGGTCCGTTTTGTGAACACAGGTATGGATCAAAACACTTGTTACCTGTATCCCTTTGCTTTCCTCTTGGCCAATTGTGGTTTCAGGGGCTGAAGAGTCCCATTGTCCAGGTTAAGACAAAACCTTGCCTCCAGAAGGTGGGGATGGTTTGGGCCTTTCGGATGCTCTCCATTATCCTACCCTCTGCCACCCCCACCCCCACCCCGAATAAGCCTGCAGTGATAAGCCTTCTGTGTCCCCAGAGGGTAAAGCGTGGCTACTTTAAAGTGAGGCACATCCAGGCCTTGCTCTTTCCTGGTGGTTTTGCTGAGCTTCCCTTAGGCTGGGTCCTCCAGCCCTGCTGCTTTTGAAAGCTAGCAGGCCTTGCAGAGAGGGTGGCTAGGCCAGTCTTCCTCCTAGTCCTTTTCCGTGCCCAAGGCTTGGGGAATGAATGACCCAGTGTGAGACCAATCCCTTTCTCTCCCAGGCAGCACTGAAGCTGAAGTGGAGAGGTCAGAAGGAAAGGTCCTTCCTCAGATCAGGCAGCTGGCCCTGACTGGACGAGGAGCCCAATTCCTGGAGCTGGGTCAGGAGAAAGAGGCCTTGAGGGACTTCCAACACAGCTTACTCGTCTGTCCAGGTACCACAGCCTGCAGCCGGTTGAATGATGTGGTAAAGAGGCGGCCGCGGAAAGTGGAGTTTCTGGGTCTGGCTGAATGCAGATTGGGGGGCACGGGGAGGTGGGGGAGGTGGAAGCAGGCGCTGCCCAGGAGTTGCGGGGCTTATAGCAGGGAGGGTGTCAACACTGGGGGAGGGGGGGCTCCTTTAGGACTTCCACTGCCCAGAACGCAGCATTCCTCACACTTCATGCTTTGCAGATCAGAGGGTAAACAAAACAAAAGCATTCTGGCACTTTAAAAACTGCTGTACTTTAATGTGACCTTTAGTGGATCAAGTCCACTCCCTCCGCATCCACACTAATGGGTTTACTACTGCAGATGTGCAGTTAAACCCATTCATGTGGATTCACAGGGAGTGGACTTGATCCATGAAAGCTCACATTAAAATACAGCCTATCAGAGAGTAAACAAAACAAAAAGACAAAACAATTGTGGTACTTTAAAGACAAACTGTTGTATTTTAACATTGGCTTTCGTGGATCAATTCCATTTCATCAGACAAATACTGTACAGCAGTTAAGTCTTTAAACTGCTACAATGGTTATTTCTGTCTATGTTTGAAACACAGACTAACACAGCTACTATTAAATATACTGTATATATATATATATATTCATGCTTTGTAGAGAGCCCCACTGCTGCTCACTGGTACGTGCTGCACACACTCTGGACGATGGGCCGAAGACCAGAAGCAGCTGAGCGCTGGCAAAAGCTCCATTTGAATCCTATTTCACTGGAGGAAAAGCCAGAAAGGTGAGTGCAAGGAGAGGAGCTGCCAGGAAGGGACAGGAAAGGTAAGGGTTGAGGGGGGCAGGTAGGCCATCCTGCCATCCAGAACCACCTGCTCTCAGTCCTCCGTGCTTGCCTGATTCTTGATCTTCCACAACAAATTCTCCATACTTTCTAGGCCCCAGCTAGACATTCTCCAGATGCTTGGGACTGTCAATACCAATATGGCAGGGGTGCCCAAATCTTTCAGGCAGCGGGCCAGTCACGAGGGTCAGTGAGCCAGTCACGTGAGATAGATTTTAGCCTGCCATTTTCTCTGCTTAAACCAAGGGTGCCCAAACTATGCCCTGGGGGCCAGATCTGGCCCTGCCACTAATTCATCTGGCCCAGACTGCACTCATAACTCTTGGAAGCAACAAGGGCAGCGTGGGCCAGATGAATTGGTGTCAGGGGCTGGATGTGGCCCGTAGTTTGGACACCTCTGCCACATGGCCATCTGTCCCTGAACCTTCTATCCCAAACAACGGGCAGGACCTGCCCAATCCCTGGCTTTTGGGTGACTGAGAGGCAGCTTCCCTGGACTCCTTGGCTCCCTCCTGCAAGCAACCAGATGTTCTTCAAGGACCTGGAAAACTACCCCAAGACCTGGGTGGAAACGGCACACTTTTTTCTTATTTCCCCCTTTTAAACCCCCCCCCCCCCCGATTTTCAGTCTGTCTGTCCTTTAAAATTGGGCTGGAACATCAGAGAGAGATGCAGTTCTCAGTGCACAGAATGTGAAATTAAATCCCCGATCCTTTCATGTACTTTAGGATTTTTGATTCCATAGCTCTGAACCCTCTGCAGTGAATCCAGTAGCCTTGCTTTGGGAACTGTGGTTGTAAATCACACAACTGAGGATCTCTTCTGCCAAACATAATGGGCAGCATTTCTTGCAAGAAACTCACCCCCTTTCTTAATAGCTGTACGCTCATGCATACATAGTTGATTTGTTTGCACCTCTCTCACTTTCAATGCAGATCAGAACATGCTTCTCCCACCCCTAGCCTGCAGATCCCTGTCATCCCCTGCCCTTCTTTGCTTTAATAGACCATTGACTGTGACAAACCTGACCTTTTATTTTTCAGATCATTCCCATTATATCTGCTGTTGTATGCGAAAGAAATGAAGTTCCCCCACATGGAATCTCTCACCAGGAACATGGAAAGCTTTGCTAAGGAGCTCTAGAGCTGGTGCTCCTGTTTGGCTCTCCCACACCTGCACACCCTGGTTTTCCTTTCAGGGAACAGGTCCGGGGGGCGCGCGCTTTTTCAGGGTTCTTCTTTGCCTGGGACCCCCATTGGTGGCAGTCATGACTGTTGGCCTCGAGAGAAGGAAGCTGTTGTGTTGCAAGAGCATGATGCATTTTTGGCCCTCCTCTTTATCCATCATCATCAACTAATTGACAGCGTATCAGACAGTAAATAAAAGACAAAAATGTTGTGGCACCTTGAAGATTAGCTGCTCTATTTTGATGCCAGTTTTTATGGTTTAGTTCTACTTCTTCAGACTGGAGGTTTGGGGAATGAAGGCCAAGAATGCTTTTGTCTGTCCTCCTGGTTCCATCACAGAGAAATGGCTTTGGTGACTATTTAGGCAGTATCAGAACAAAACCCTTGCAGGGCTAGAAACCTAAAGCAGGTTCCATTGTTCTTTTTTCTAATATGGAAATGATTTGGAGGAAAATCTGACCCAGCAATACATATTTTCCAAGCAAAACTGACCCTTCCCTAGATCCACCTCGGTCTCTGTGCTGCGTTGTTAGGGCGGAGGGGGGGCGGGGGGGGGGGTTTCCTAGGCGTTTGTAGCGTGAAAGGGATCTCTCTCTCTCTCTCTCTCTCTCTCTCTCTCCCCAAGCCGCAGGCTTTCCGTTCGTGCTCCGCTTCCCGGCGTCCCCGACGCTTAAGAGACTCGTCGGCCACTCTGCACGTGCCCCAAAGTGCCCTCGTCACGGATGCAGGGTGAGGCGGCCCGGAAAGACCCGAGCCTACGAGCACTTCTTCCGGGTCAGCCTCCCGTCCTGCCTGTCAATCAAAGTTGCTTCGCCGGGCGGGGAACGTTCCCGTCCGAGAGGGGGCCTCTGGCCTGTCAGTCACGGGGTGCCGCTCTCGGATTGGCTGTCCGGTGTTCTCTCGTGCAACGCGGCCCAATCAACCCCGGGTTGCCAGGCAGAAGAGAACGCAGAGCCCCGCCCCCGCCCTTCCGCCGCCGCGGCGCTTCCGCTTGCCGTTGGTGGGTTCTTCTTCTCATTGGCCCTGCCGTTGCCCGGATGAGGCTGGCTCTTCCCCAGCCGGAGCCGGCCGGAATTCTCCTCTCTGCCTCCGCATTGGCCGAGCGGCTCCCGTTCGGCTTTTCTGATTGGCCGGGGCGTCACCTGTTGCCAGGCAGAGTGCGGCCTAGCGAAGCCTCACCCCCGATGAGTCGGCGTTGATCGGAGAGAGAGAGAGAGAGAGAGAGAGGAAGCCCCGCGCGAGAGGAGCAGGAGACGCCGCAGGAGCAGCAGCCGCCGCCGCCAGAGGAGGAGGAGGAGGAGGAGGCGCCCAGGCCGGAGCAGAGCGCGCCCGCGAACCGGACAGGCAGCGCCTACCACCACCCACCCACCCACCCCCTCCAGCGAGCGACCGAGCGACCGACTCAGCCGAGCCTTGCCCGCCATGGCCTCGGGAGCCGAGTGAGTCCCGCCGGCGAGACATCCCGCTCCCCCCCCCCGTCCTCCCCGCAAGGCCCGCCGTGGATGGCCGGGAAGGAGCCCCTCGCTCGGTCTCTCCCCGGGGCGCCCTTCGGGGCGGGGGGGCGATGGAGGGGAGGAGAGAACGACGACCCGGCCCCCTCCCCTCCCCCCACCTCTCTCTCTCTCTCTCTCTCCTGAGGGGGGCCAGGGAGGGAGGGGGGCCTCCTCGAGAGAGGCGACCCCCCCCCTTCTCCCGGTCACCGGCCCCGCCTTGGCCCTCACCCGCTTCCTGCTCCGGATCTGCCGAGTCATGCGGGAGGGAGGAGTGGGGTCGCGAGGGTGGGCCGCCTTCTCCCCCCCCTCCGATGGAAGGGAGGAAGGAAGGACACCCCCGCCCGTGGCCCTGACTCAGCCGAGGCCCCTCCACGGGCTGGCGGGCCTTGGCTCACGGCGGGCCCCATGCCTCTCTCTCTCTCTCTCTCGCCGGCCTTGTGCCTGAGAGAGGCCCGGTGGCCTGGCTCGGAAGGGTCTCCCTCCGCGCCTCTCTCTCTCTCTCTCTCTCCGGCCGGCCTCCCTCCCTCCCTTGGGGTCGTGCTAGCTCCACGGAGCCAAGGGGGGGGCACGGGGACGGGGTCCAGATCCCCCCCCCCCGTGCCTTCCCACCCCCCCCTCTCTCTCCCCCTCTCCCCCTTGTGCCTGAGAGAGAGGCCCGGTGGCCTGGCTCGGAGGGCTCCGCGCGTCTCTCTCTCTCCGGCCTCCCTCCCTCCCTTGGGGTCGTGCTGACTCCACGGAGCCAAAAGGGGGGGGCACGGGGACGGGGTCCAGATCCCCCCCCCCCTGCGCCCTCTGGCCAAGACCCATCGCGGCCCGCGGGGGATCCACTTCCTGTTCGGCAAGCCAAGGGGGTGTGAAGCGCTCCTCGCTAAAGAAAGGCCGGCACCTTCTTCCCCGGGTCCTGAAGGAGGGCCCGGGGTCGGAGTAGGCCACGTGTGTGTCGGGGGTGGGTGGGTGAGGCTTTAGCAGCCAAGACTAGGCCAGCTGGCACCCCAACTTGGCCTCAGTCTTGGTGGCTCCCTGAAGGGAAAAGAAGAGTGCTCTGTGCCCCCCTCGCCACTGCATAGTGCCCCCCCCCCGGCTATACGTGTGGGTAGTAGTAGTGCAAGTTCTACTTTGGCCTTAATGGCTGCCGTAGTAGTAGCCCCACGTGGGGAAGTTTGGGGAAAGCCAAAAGGGTGGCTGAGTGGCAGAGGGAGGGAGGGTGGGAGGCAGTTGAGTCATGGTGATAATAAGAGGGAAAAGGCCACACAGCCACCCGCCTGCATGCAAAACGACAAAACAACATCTCATAAACACAGGCAATCAGTAAATAAGTAAATTTCCCCCTGGAAAAAAAGCACCATCACTTTTCTAGTTGTTTGGGTGAGTAAAAAGTAGAGCAGAAAACGGCCTGGAAGAGGCTGTGCCATAGTCTTTGCCATGAAGGTCGCCTTGTAAAAAGATCAGCTTGGATCCAGGTGAGGCGGAGATGATGGAAAGCTCTCTTACAGCAGTTATGTCCCAATGATGTTCCGTCTGGTTCCATAAGGTCCCCATTCACCCATAGCCAACGCCTCCAGGCTTCCTGGAAAAGAATCTTTTCCCAGCACCACCTGCAAACGCTGAGGTTTGAACCTTGGATCTTTGGCATGCAAAATGTATGCTCTACGTCAGCCTCTTCTCGTGTGAGCTGGACATCTAGAACCATCCCAGCTGCAGGACTTTGAAAACCTGGTTCTAAGGTGGTGTTCCTTTTGCTTGTCATTTTCCACCTAAAGGTAACTCAGTCCCCCAGATATGTAGATGTTGGCCTCAAGAATCCCAGTGATGTGTTGTTCCCAGGGTCAGTTTTATTAGCTTGAAATGGGAGTGCCCTTCACACACACAGTTTGCCTTGGGGGGGGGGGATGATGATGATGACATAATTTTGATCTGTAAGCAGGATCCTGTCCAGTGGCCTCCATTTAAACTGCATCTGAATGACTCAGGAACTAGGGCAGGAAGTTAATAGACTGTCAACAAGGATTGGCTGGCTCTCTTCACTAGGGTCTATTTTTCTTCTGTGAGCAGGATGAGCCTTGGGGAATCCCCTCAAGACTGTCCTACTTTAACACCAGAGCCTTAAAAGAAATGTAAATACATGTGCTTCACTTTGTTCCAGGCTGGTGGCAAGCTGAAAGCAAAACTGAAACTTTTGCTACTAGCTTTGTCAGCAGAAAGAACTTTGGAAGGAAGGGCCTGATTGTAGGCCCCATCTTACCTCAGTTGGCTGAAACTCACTTTTTGGCTTTTCTTTCTTTCCAAGTGATGTGGCTGAGGCTGGCCCAGCTGGTTAAAATGTTCAGTTGTCATTGGAGGGTCCTGCCTTTTGGGGTTAAATGGACTCCAAACCTTGCCTTTAAATAACTGCCTGCTAAGATTTTCTAAAGAGCTGCAAGATAACAGATGGTTTTCCCTGTAATCTTTTCACAGAGAGGCATCCATTTCTCTTCTGTAGCAACGTGGTCTCATTGTGTTGCTTCTACTGCACAAGCACTGTACTATGCTGCCATGCCCAGCCTGTTTGGAGCAGCATTCTTTGGCTTGCCAAAGGCACTTAAACGCACAAGATCTCTTGATAGCATGCTTTTAAGCAAGTTGGAAGAGCAAACCATTCTGTCAGTTGAAACTTTTCCTCTGATGCCAGGCTTCTCTGCTTACTTTTGCATTATAAGCAACTTGGCATTGCACGGTACACATACATAGATAGATAGATATAGATATCTCAGAAACTGCAAGACTTTTTCTTGGCTTTTTTGTAGCTCTTATCAGGAAATTGTTAACATATCTGTAGGTTTGTTGTTTGTTTTGTTATCTAACGCTGTTTGTTCCCTTCTGTGAACCAAAGAGACTCACGGGAGAGGAATGTAGCTCTCCTCCCCAGGGGTGTGCAGGAGGGCGCCATGGGAAGGTGCTGGACAGGGAGGAATCCCATACATTGCTATTGGTGCCCCAGGGTGCCAGAGGCGAGGGCGGGGTAGGACAAAGCCCAGTTGCTCGATGTACCAGCATATACGTGCCTGCCCCTCCCTCGGGAAGCTCAGTGCAGGTCTTCTGTTTGGTGCTTTGGAAAGTAGTGAATTGAAGCCACATTATTATCCACCACTACCACATCTTGAAGAAAGTTCTGGAGCTTGGGATCCCCTGGCAGATCCTTATTCTGTGCCACCAAGTGTCCTTCCTCACTTACGGCAACCCTATTCGTGAGCACCAAGAAGACTTTTTGTTCCCTACTCAGACTTTACAAATACAAGGGTATGGTTTTCTTTGTTCAGTGTCTACCCATCTCCTACTTAGCTTCTTTTCATGTTGTATACAACTTTCCACCCTCTAATTGTCTTTTCTTATATCATACCATCAATATACAATATCATCAGTTCAATCATTTTAATGTATGAACTCAAACTCTTGTTTTTTCCTCCTCACAGTCTGTGATACTTGGAAAGCTCACTTCTATATCCGTGATGGCGAATCTTGGCACTCCAGCTGTCCTTGGACTTTAATTCCCAGAAGCCCAAGTCTCTGTGAATGCACATGAATGGGTTCACTGTGTGTGGATTCACAGAGACTTGGGTTTCTGGGAATTGAAGTCCAAGAACAGCTGGAGTGCCAAGGTTGCCATTACTGTTATATATAATATTTTGAAAGGTTTCTTTTATTTTTATCCTTTCTTCACTGTCCACCTTTCACACCATTGCACAATAGTCAGAAATCTGGCATAAATGATCTTGACCTCCACCTTACCAACATATCCTTCAGACTCAATTATCTTTTCTAATTCTTTCCTGCTTGCCTTTATGGGTTGTCATCTTTTTCTGCATTATGATTGAATCGCAGTGTAAAAAATCTTTTACAGTTTCTTCATTGTCAACAATTGTTTTGTGATATATTACAAGTGATGTATTATCAGTTATAATTTTGTTTTTGCCCTTTCTTTAATATTCCTCAGTAGTTGCTTCAAGCCATTGTCATTTTCTTACTAATATGTCATCCACATCTTGAATAATGGATATTTCTCTCATCAAAATTTTAATTTAATTTTAACTTAATTTTCGCGCTTGTATGCCGCCCAATCAGGAAACCCGACTCAGGGTGGCTCACATGACAATCAAATTCTTTGTAATTATAACTATGGAATGTTTTTTGGTCTTGTGAACCATTGTTTTATTTTTCATATGTGTTGGTATATTCTGATTATAATTTGAATTTATTAAATTTCTGTAATTTAAAACAGCTCCGCTGATAGCCTGTCTATGCATGGTAATTAATTTCTTTCAATAGTTTTAGAGTAGCTTTTGCATTGTTATTTAAAAGTGAGAATTCATCATCTAACACATCTTACTTAAAGGAATATCATCCCACTGAGCATAATCGAGATGGTCTTCTGGGACTATCTGGTAAACCTACTTTTATTTTAGTCCTGTGAATTCTGCGTGGGTTAAAGATTGTGTTGCAGTTTGTAAAGAGAGACAGGAGAAAACGTGTCCTTGTGAGAGAGATTGATGTACAGTAATACCCCGGATAACGTTATGACTTGGTTCCACAAGTCATGACGTTATCCGATTTTTAGCGTTGTCCGATGCATGCATCGAACAACGCTAAAAAAAAAAAGCCCTGACTTCAGGGACAAACCGCTTTAAAGGCAGGCAGGGAAAGAAAGAGACCTTTTCCTCCCTGCCTTTAAAGCCACCCCCCACCCGTAGCGATCTCTGCGACTGCAGTAGGGTCGGGGGAAAGGCGTGCCTTTCCCCCGACCCTACTGCAGTCGCAGAGACTGCTTGTCTGTTTCCCTCCCTGTATTTAAACTACAAGGAGGGGGAAAGAGAGAGACGTGATTGGGTCTCTAGAGGACCAATCACGTCTCTCTCTTTCCCCCTCCCTGTAGTTTAAATACAGGGAGGGAAAGAGACACAAGCAGTCTCTGCGACTGCAGTAGGGTCGGGGGAAAGACGCGTGCTTTTCCCCGACCCTACTGCAGTCGCAGAGACCGCTGCGGGTGGGGGGTGGATTGGGTAGTTCTACCCAAACCACCCCACACCCGCAGACCATTGCTCGGATAACACTAAGAATCATCATCCAGAATCGTTATCCGATGCAAGTTTTTTCCAAAAAAACTTGCATCGTTATCCAATTCTAGCGTTATCTGATGCAATCGTTATCCGGGGTATTACTGTATTTCCAAAGGGCTGATGGCCTCTTGTCAGTTCACGGGAAGAGAGACCTCAAGGATTTTTGTCATATGGCAGAAAAGCCACTTTCTGCTCTGTTCCCCCCCCCCCCCAAAAAAAAAATCCTTAAAATGAAGTGAGTGGTTTGGGAGTACAGTATGTGTTTCTGTTCTGTAGCTGCTCAGGAGAACAGACGCAGAGAAGCTCTCTTAGAATACTTGGAGCTGCTGCTGCTCCTGCCGCCTTTGCCTTGATCTCCTTGTTGCCATTGTGCAGGATGTGGTGCTTGGTTTTCTAGAGGAGGTTTACTTAACGGAAGGTGTAACAAAAGCAGGTCTTTGGATGGCAAATGTTCATAACAGGGAGCGGTTCTGTTTCCTAAGCTCTTCCTTCTGTTCTTTTTAGTTCCAAAGCTGATGATTTGTCAACTGCAATTCTCAAGCAAAAGAACAGGCCCAATCGGTTAATTGTGGATGAAGCCATCAATGAGGACAACAGTGTTGTATCACTCTCCCAGGTGAGTTCCGCATAAACCACAGGGGATCTAGCCTGGGATGTCTGCTGGCGTTTCCTAATTTAACACAAGGCAGAAGAGGTTTGTTTGTTTCACCACCACCACCTTGCACAGTAGTTAACTGCAGTCAAAACTCTGCTAACAGTCTGAGTTTGATCCTGATGGGATACAGTTGACTCCCCTTTCCCAGCTTGTGGGAGCAAAAGGCTGATTGCATTGTGAACTGCCCAGGGAGTGCTTTATGTGCTGTGAGGTGGTATGTAAAGTGGTAACCAGCCAGTCTCTAGGTTGTAAAGAAGAGGAGCTGTTCACGCCGTCCGTGTTGTCCTGAGTGTCGGCAGGAATTGAACCGGATCCCTACCTGCTGCATGAGAAACATGGGCTTGTCCACTGCATTGTGGCCTGCCCTTATGCTGGCTGCTTCTCATCCCCAACACACTGTTTCTCATCATACATCATGACATGGTTCAAAAGCAGCAACATTGGCTCAATCAGGGTGCTTGGACAGCTCACATGGGGCAAACATTTGGCTATTGCATGAAAGGAGAAGGACTTGTGGGGTGTGAGGCATGACCTGCTATTACTCCTGCAACAAGCTGTTAATTCCTACATGTATATCTTTATTTTTGTCCAAAACGGGAGTTTGGGAGGGTAAACTGGACGTGTCCAGACGCTGTGCCCGAATGAAGGCACCTTCCTATCATGATGGAAGCCAAGAGAGGTTGTTTTATAAGAAGAAGACAAAAAGGACGACGAGGGCATGCCAAAAGGGAGTGGCGGCGGCGGCTGCAAGCCTTCCTGGCCCCAGCCGTGTCTGTAAGGGCTCCTTCCTCTACTCCCGAATCCACAGAAGACAAGGAAAGGTCGCTGAGCACAAATGGCTCTTTGTTTCCTCCGCTGAGATGGGGAGAGAAGCAAACCTTTGCCACAATGCCCTTCCCTTCCCTCAGTTCTAAGTTCAAGTCCAGGAGGAGTCTTTTGTTGAGCAGGTGAGCAGAAAGACTTCTGTCTAGCAGGCAGCCTATTTTGAACACCTCTTCTTCTTCCTTCATGTCCAGATCAAACTTGGCCCCAATGAAGCCTCTTTCTTGGCTTTGTTGTTGACCCAAATTGAGTCTTCCTTCCGGCAGGTTTCTCATAGTAATCCATCTGCAGGCCAGTAACTCAGCCAGTGGGTTCTGTACCCTCCACATTTTTGATCACTTCTTTCCTCATACTAGACTCTTCAATTTGCAGGCCAAAATGGATGAATTGCAGCTCTTCAGAGGAGACACCGTTCTGCTGAAAGGGAAGAAGCGGCGAGAGGCTGTGTGCATCGTCCTGTCGGATGACACCTGCTCAGACGAGAAAATCCGCATGAACAGGGTGGTGCGCAACAACCTTCGTGTGCGTCTGGGGGATGTGATCAGGTGAGAGCTAAGCACAGCCAGGAAGCCCTTGGGTTCGTCAACCATTTGGGGGGGGGGGGAGGAGACCAGGCCACTCCCAGGCCTGGGTCTCTCTGGGCTACTTGAAGCATTCGGCCACCTGATTTGTAGAAGGGAATATTCGTGCTAGTAACGGTCAGTGGCGATGCTGCTGCTGAATGAAATAACTTTGAAGAGGAGAATACTGGTCAGTCAGTCCCTAAGTCTCTAGGTAGAGTAGAAGGGCAAATAGCCAAGGAATACCTCCTCATGCTACTATGCAAAGTAGGGTTGCCAGATGGAAACTGCTGAAGCAAAAGGACTGCTGACAATAGTCTGAGATCCAAAGAGAGACCTCTTGAGTCTCTTCTCCACTGTAACAACAAGCATCCCACACAAAATTGGCACTCCCATTTTCCTGTCCAGGTAGCCTGATCCCTCCATCCTGAGAACACCTGGAATATGTCTTTAAGACAAATTCAGGCACATACAGGATTTTTCCCAGTTGGGTCATATTAATCAAACCTTCTTGCACTAAAACTTGGAAGAGTATTAGCGTTTAAAGCATATTGTCCTAATCCTTTTCATTGGCAATAAGCGAAGGGCATTTCAAGCAAAAGATGAAAGATGTGAGGAAGATCTGGAAGTCACACAACTGATTTAAGTCTTCTGCTTGAGCATAAGAAAATACTCCTAAGAAGGTAAACGTCAGGCTATGTGCTTGTGTTGTGTTGCGCTGCTTTCATTAGGACCAGCAAGTTCCGTGTCTCCAGGAAGCCTTCTGGAGTAGGTCGGTGAGGGCACAGGAATTGGCGAAGGTGTAGAGACAGGGAGCTATTCTGCTAGAAGCAATGCAGTCCAGTTGAGGTAGCTTATTGAGTCTTGAACCCAACTCAGTCTTGACCGGTTAAACCAGAGTTACCCAACCTTTGGTTCTTGGATTTCAATTCCCAGAAGCTTAAGTGAATTCCTGAAAGCACTGATCAGCCAATGGACTGGCTGAGGCTTCTGGGAATTGAAGTCCAAGAACCAACGGTTGGGAACCCTGGAGTTAGATGAATAGGATGTCCCCAAGTGATCTTGTCCCTTCACCATCTTGAATTGAAGAAGGAGCAGCTATTCTGGGTAGAAATGCAGCTCCTGTCTACAGAAAGGGAGCAAGTACTTGCCAGGTCCTTGGATCAGGACCTAAAAGCACTTTCTATGCATGCTGGTAGCTGGCGAGGGGGGGGGCAGTCCTGGCGCTGTGCGCAGTTGCCGCTCCATGAAGCTCAGTGACTGCCCTTGTTTGCTTTTCAGCATCCAGCCTTGTCCAGATGTGAAGTATGGTAAACGCATCCATGTGCTGCCGATTGATGATACTGTGGAAGGGATCACAGGCAACCTGTTTGAGGTCTACCTCAAGCCATATTTCCTGGAAGCCTACAGACCAATCAGAAAAGGTAATTGCAGGTTGTGGCTTAACCAGTAAGGAAGAGTCTGAATGTTAAGTCAGAAGAGGCTAAACAAAACCAATGGAGAGCAAAACCCATGCGTCTTCCCAAAGTGGGGCTACTTGAACAAATGTTCTGTGGCTGTGAAGGAGTCCAATCAATGCAGCATTTACGCACCATGCAATTTATGTCCTGCAAAGGATGTACTAAGTGCCCAAGATGGCACAACTGAAGTATCTCATTTCTGATCCAAAATAATCTGATTGTGCAATGCTCTGATTAAGAAGAAAGGTGGAGCTCACTGACAACAAACAATGACTCTGGCGTCTCACCCCCACCCCAGGTTACGCTCTCGTTCCTGCCGTTTGTGTACCTTGAGTGCAGACCCAGGACTATTGCTGCCCCCTTGTTTTGCATCCTGATTCTTTAGGAAGGGAAAGGGCTGTACAGAAGATCCTCCGCGGCTCCTTGCCTTCCATGCTTTGCCATCTAGAGAAACCAGGAGCCATAGGGACAGCGAGGAGAATGTGCCTTGTTCGGAAGGGGTTGGCTAAGATCCTTTAGCCCTCACCATTCAAATTGGCCCTTTCAGGGGATATCTTCCTGGTGCGTGGAGGGATGCGCGCTGTGGAGTTCAAGGTGGTGGAGACAGACCCCAGCCCCTACTGCATTGTGGCTCCGGACACTGTGATTCACTGTGAGGGAGAGCCGATCAAGCGAGAGGTGAGCGGGACTGCTTTCTGCCAGAGCCTGCTTCCGCCTCTTGAAGCTGGCTGAAGTACTTGAGCCGGGGGGGAGGGTGTTTTTAAATAAGGGCTGCAGCTGAGGGTCAAAAGGCCCTTCAGTTGAGTTGGGCAGGGGGGGGGACCTCATGGGGGCCCTGCCAAGGCAACCCTGTATGGCGTGTCCTTTCCTTGGGCCTTCTCCTGCCGCCCATGCCTCGCTTTGCTAACATGCTTTGGAGTCGTTTGGACCTGTAGTCCTGTGATGTGGGCGAGGCTCGGGTGGGGTGGGGGGTGGAGAAGGCCACTTTCTCGGCAGCTCAGTCTCCGTCTCACTCGGGAGCACTGGAACGGTTTAGTCCAGCTGACGATTAAGCTCCACACATACGTGGAGAGAAGTGGACAGGGTGGGAGGTGACGTTTCCTCCTGCTTCGCTAAACCAAGGTGGCCCTGAAGACGCCGTACCTTTGGAACCTAGAACCGCTGAACAGGTGAGATAAAGTGGGCGCTGCGTTTGGACCTGTAGCTTCCCTCTTCAGTTACTGTTTCTCCTCTGCCAGGATGAAGAGGAATCTCTCAATGAAGTGGGGTATGATGACATTGGAGGCTGCCGAAAGCAACTGGCTCAGATCAAGGAAATGGTGGAGCTGCCGCTAAGGCACCCCGCTCTCTTCAAAGCAATTGGCGTGAAGGTGTGTCTGTGTGTGTTTCTGACCAAGTCCCCTTGTCTCGCTCTGCTAAGTGCTGGCCTGTGGGTAGGTGGTGGGCGTGGTCTTAACTTGCCTGCTAGGTCTTCTGGGTCCTCAGACAGCGCCTGCTGGTGCTGGGGCTGCTGCTGGAAGCGGAGGGCCTAAGCAGCGGCTTGGCTGGAGTGTGGCTCTCCTGTCCCAGTGCTAAGTGTGAGTCTGTCCTTTCCCAGCCTCCCCGTGGAATCCTGCTTTATGGTCCGCCAGGGACTGGGAAGACCCTGATTGCTCGAGCAGTGGCCAATGAGACCGGAGCTTTCTTCTTCCTGATCAATGGTAAGTCCTACGGAGCAAGCGGACCATAGTCTGGCCTGGCTGGGTGGGGTGGGGGTGGGATTATTGGAGTTCGTGTTAAAGAGAAGAGGCTTATTGATTAGAGTTCAGCTTTCTCCGAAAGCAAGGCAACCCTTGGGGAAACGATGATGCTTACCTTACAGCATTTGCATAGCTGCTGTATTGCTTCATGGAACAGAGTGACATCAAAGGATGCTTGTCGTGCCTGCCCTTTAGAGCAGTCTAGCCACCCTCGCCCTGGAGAGCTAGATTCTGCTGCATGTTTGTAAGGGCGACTTTTTTTTCTTGCCCATGAGCCGAAAAAGGGGGAGTCCCTGTTGTTCTGTTACCTCTTCAAAGCGAAACACACACACACACACCATGGTTTGATCTTCATGTCAAAGCAGCACCAAGCTGTGAAATCCGTGGTGTGTGTGTGTGTGTGTGTGTGAGAGAGAGAGAGAGAAGGTTATCTAAGCCTTTCATTTATTTGGCAGGCTGGTGACAGACTCTCACTGTCTTGAATTTGGGTAGTTTTTAATTCAGTTCACTTGCTTCCCTTGTAGAATGAAAATTGAAACCATAGTTCTGGTGAAAATGCAATAAAATGCCCCCAATTCTAATGCAACTCTACATCAGAATGATTCACTAGAAAACAAGAACTCTAGTATGAAGGGGTGGGTGGGAGAATATGTAACATGAAACACGTTTAAAATTGAGTTGTCTGGTTGAATGTAAGGCCTCATGCCTGCCTTTTCTCGGGGGATTCCTCCTGTTTCTTCCCTTGGGCTCTTGTACGTGTGTTTATGAAATGTCTTGCTTTGTTGGTTTCTCTCCTGGGGAACCTCACAATCCCCTTCAAGGGAACGTTCCATTGTCTTCACGGCAAACAGGACTCAGTGAACGTTTTGGGAGGGTGACTCTTTCTGAGGGTCCAAACTCGTCTGCCCCTCCCTCGTCCCATCCAACACCTACTGAATAAGTCTGCAGAGAAGGCAGGCAGGCAGCTGAGCAGTGCAGGGAATGGAGGGAGCAGCTGCTGGCTGGCCGCCTTGCAAGGGCTGAGGGGTTGAGCTCCCAGGGCGGTTGGCTGCTTGTCTTCGTCACCTAGAAGAAGAAGAAGTCGTCAAGGGATTGTGTCTTGTGCTGGTTGCTTATTGCTGCCGCCTCTGCTTCCTTCCCCTGCAAATGGCCTCTTGCTGTGTTTGGCAGGTCCTGAGATCATGAGCAAGCTGGCAGGTGAGTCAGAGAGCAACCTGCGGAAGGCCTTTGAGGAAGCGGAGAAGAATGCCCCGGCCATCATCTTCATCGATGAGCTGGATGCCATTGCTCCCAAAAGGGAGAAGGTGGGTGTTCTGCGGGCCCTGGTGGTTTTTCATGGTGTCGATCGAGCACCTTCCGCTTGGAGGCTGAGGGCAAGTGGTGAACCCGAGAGGCTGTGGCCCTCTTGGCCAGCGCTTGCTCAACCTGCAGCTGGGCTAGAGCCAAGCCGTTCATCTGGGTCTCCTCCTCGTGGGTTTGGCCTCCTGAGACTGCCTTGTAGGAAAGCCAAGGGTGCCTGAGGAGAAACTGTGGCCCATTGCTGGGCCCAGTGAGAGGCCATGTTCTATGTTATCTCATGCTTCTGGGATTAAGAAGGACCATGGACCAGAAAGCCACAGTCCTAGATAGGGTTGAATTATCAAAAAAAAATGGCCTTGTTTGACTTGGATTTAAACTTGCACTCCTTCCGTTGCTGTGGTGGGAGTTTTAAAATGGTTAGAATTAGCAGAATCATGTGGAGAGCCTGTTTGAAGAGATCTGCTTCCACAGCCTTCCTGAAAGCAATGCGAGTGAGAGCGGGTTGGTGCACTGTGCAAGGAATGCATTCCATAGGAAACTCCCAGGGCGCCTCTGATCTGATCACCTGGTTGGAATTGTACCAAGACAAGCAACCCCTTGGATCAAGGGTGTCCAAACTACGGCCCATGGGCTGGATCCAGCCCCCGACGCCAATTCATCCAGCTCACGACGATGCCCTCGTCATTCCCAGAAGCAGAAGTAAAACACACCCGTATGGAAGAAAAATGCGCCCATCGGGGGCTGGATCTGTAATTTGGGTACCCATGGTTTAAGGAGAGGAAATGGCAGCCTAAAATCTACCTCATCCTGTTGCAAAACAGATTGCAAGGCGCATTTTACTTCTTCTGGTGGGAGGAACCACGTGACCAGTCCACTGAACCACGTGACCACCCTGCGGCCTGAAAAGTTTGGGCACCCCTGTCTTAGATACCCAGCAGCCAAGCCACGGACGGCTTTATGAGTGAGATGTCATTGGGGTGAATTCATGGTCCTTGTTTCACATGAAATGTCCTGTTGTGGGATCCACCCCGGCTTCTCCCTTGCCCTTCCTACCTGATCCTCACACTGTGGGTTGCTTTCTCCACAGACTCACGGCGAAGTCGAACGGCGCATTGTCTCTCAGCTCCTGACCCTCATGGATGGCCTGAAGCAGCGAGCGCACGTGATTGTAATGGCTGCTACCAACAGACCGAACAGCATTGATCCTGCACTCAGGCGATTTGGTAAATGATCTTGTCCACCTCACCAGTGGGGAGGGGGGGGCAGCAGAAGCAGCTGTAGATGGGGAGATATGAGACAGATGATTTGTACGCGGCATTCCCTGTTCTCTAGAAGAAGAGAGGGTGGCCACATTTGAAAAGACTTAAGCATGTATTTATCTGAGAGCTTTTTCGTATTCTTGCTATAAAGCAACTTGACAGCATATAATAATAATAGCAACAAATATTTGCTCTTGGGTGTGAACACATGCTTGAGTGGTTATGGTGAGGCTGCGTCCATGTGTGGTCAGAAACAGCTGTGGCACGCAGAGGGGTGGTTCTTGGTGGTCTCGCCAAGTGCAGTATCCAGCGCTAGTTTTACCTTTGCTCCACCACAGGCCGCTTTGACAGGGAGGTAGACATTGGCATTCCAGATGCCACCGGACGCCTGGAGATACTGCAGATCCATACCAAGAACATGAAGCTGGCAGACGACGTTGACCTGGAACAGGTTTCTTTTCATTTTAAAAATGTGTTTGAAAAGTCCACATTTGTAACACCCATAAGTTCATCAGTTTCAGACGGTTGGAAAATAGAATGACGACAGTAAAAGACAGCAATCTGAGAGAAATGTGACCTCGCTCATATTGTTTGCCATAAATGGCGCTAAAGCCCTTTTGCTGGGTTGCTGTGACAAGCAGGCGGAAGCTTGGCAAAGGGAGCAGCCCAAGAGCAAGCCTGCAGAAAGAACACTTTGTGAAGCTCTTTGAGTAGACAGGCTTGTGATGGATTCCGTTCAGCAGAAGAGGGCTTTTCAGCTCACGTGGATCCCTTCAGCTGCAGAGGAGGCTCTGTGGGGAAGAAGTAGGATGGGCAGGGGGAGGGTGTGTGGTTGTGAACAGCCCAGTCCCAGGCCAATTCGGACTTGGGAAAGCGAAGGCCCGCTCCCCCGGCAGTCCACGTCGACCTTGATGCTGAGGGTAGGGAGTTGCCTTTCTCGCCTCCAGGCCTCTCTCGGCTTCTGGGCACACTGCATCCTTCAGCTCATTCCTGGAAGATTCCCCACAAATAGATTGCCAGAAAGAAAGAAAGGGGGGGGGGGAGAAAAAGTGTAACGTTGGACCTGCCAGACTGAGTCAGGTCTATAGAGTCAGCCCACCCACCCCTGGTCATTCTGTCCACATTGATAAGCGCTTCCCAACAGTGCTGCCCTGGGAGGAGGCAGAAGAATCTCCTCCCAGTTCTCCCCAGAGGGTCTTTGTTTGCTCTGCTCTTTTTCTGCTTGCCATGATGATCTATATCAGGGATGGCGAACCTATGGCACACGTGCCGCCAGAGGTGGCACTCAGAATCCTCTCCGGGCACCCATGCAGGCACGCCAACACAGTTTGCTCCGCCCTTCTGCCCAGCAGCCCAATGGGAGTGCTTCCTCCCTCCCCCAGCACAGAGTTTGCCCTGCCCCTCTGACCAGCTGCCCAATAGGGGCGATTCCTTCCTCCCCTGTTGCTGTGTTGGCACTTTGTGATAAATAAGTGGGTTTTGTGCTGCAGTTTGGGCTCTCCAAGGTCTCTCAAAGGTTTGCCATCACTGATCTATATATCCATATCTCTATCCAGGTAAGGCTTTGTCCTCTCTTGGTCGTAGCACTGCTTGGTGTTCTGCTTAGTAGCTCTGGCGGGTTCCCCAGATGAAGTGGCCAAAAAATTGCTGCTCTGAGCAGCCATTAAAGAGCAGAGACTGCCTGGCACAGTGATGGACCCCGAAGATCAGGTTGTCTCCATTGGGTAGGAGTAGCCAGAGGGCGGGCAGGCAGGCAGGCAGGCAGGGCGGACTCCTCCTCCCCCCCCCCTTTGTACCTCTTTCCTCCTCTGCCTCCTCGTTCTCTGGCCATGTCCGACTGCTGTGTGGTGCCTCATGGGGCGTGTAGGCCTCTCGCTTGTTCTGATCCTGCCCAGGCCATTGCTTGGGAGAGAGCCGGGGGGGGGGAGGTTCCTTTGGTGACCCCCCCCTTGAGTCCAGAGCCCCTGTTTTGCTTGTTCATGCCCCTCCTCTCTTGCTCCAGGTGGCCAATGAGACCCACGGCCATGTGGGGGCCGATTTAGCCGCCCTGTGCTCCGAGGCGGCTCTGCAGGCCATCCGGAAGAAGATGGATCTGATTGACTTGGAGGACGAGACCATTGACGCCGAAGTGATGAACTCCTTAGCTGTGACCATGGATGACTTCAGGGTAAGTGGGGGTGGGGGGTGGATTTCTGCTCTTGCTCTCTTAGGAGGGTGGGGCGGAGGGTCCTGTTGACGGAAAGTGCAAACGACCAGGCCCTGGAGCTCCAGTGAATTATTCTCCCCCCCCCCTTTTCTCTCTCTCCAAATGCCAGTGGGCCCTCAGCCAGAGCAACCCTTCAGCCCTGCGCGAGACGGTGGTGGAAGTGCCACAGGTGACCTGGCAGGACATTGGAGGCCTGGAAGACGTCAAGCGAGAACTCCAGGAGCTTGTGCAGGTGAGGCCCACGGATGCCAGGCTCCAGGTCCCTCGGGCAAAGGCGGGAGGGTGGGGAGGTGCCATTCCTAAAAAAAGCTCCAGGGCCTCACTTTGCAGCTTCCCTCTCTCAGCCACCTCTTGTCTTCATCCATGATGTAGAGGTGGCAAAATGGACACGTGTAGACTTTGATCCCTGTGTTGCATCGAGGCGCCCCTTAAGCCATGAAGCCACTGGTGTGCTGACAGAGCGACGGTTGCGATCTGGAATAGCAGCCATGTTAGTCTGTGTTCCAGGCATATACTGGAGAAGAAACAAAACAAAGCAGTGTTTCTCTGGGAAGGGCCTTCCATAAGGATGCCCTTTAGGAGGATGTCTGAATGGGACTACTCAGGACACAGCGCCCAGAGGCCTAGAGCACCCCCTCTCCGGGAAGGCCCATGTGGGGCACAGGCCACGTGGGTCTCTTTGTCGCCCACTGTCTCTTGCTTTAAGTAGTCCTGCTTTCAGCATCTGCCAGCCTCCCCCATTGCCAGTCTCAAGCCTGGAGGAGGAGGAGGCAGGGGAGGAGGAGGAGGGTTGCCCTGGCCGTGCAAATACACCTTATCGCTGAAGAAAGAGTGAGGAGGCGCCTCGTTGCCCGAGAAGCTCTTTTGGCAGAGGCAGGCACCGCACAGCATGAGAAGGAAATGCCCCGTGTTTTGTGGAGAGTTTTCTAGTGGCCAAATTAAGATGCCTGTGAGGTTCAGTTGTTGGCACATCTGCCCAGAAAACGTAGCTCCATTTCTGAAGGATGCGCGGCTGTGTTTCTTTGAGATCCTTCAAACGATACTCTTAACGATGCCCTGTTCCAGCAGACATGAACGTAGAGTGCCTCCTCCTTTAGGATTTCAGATGAATATGTTTCATGACTAGCACAATAGGCTGTTGCTTAACCCTTCAGCTGCCTGTGGTGAAAGAGTGCCCGGGCAGGCGGGCGGGCGGGGAGGCAGGGGGTGCCTAGACTTAAGCTGCTGTTTGTGCTGCTGCTGCCGATCATGCTTTGGACGGTCACCCTGGTCGCCCTGCTTCTTCCACAGCCATGAGTCCGGGGGTGGGGTGGGGATTTTCAAGGTGGGTTGAGGGTTCTGCCTCTCCTTGAGGCCTGACATTGAACTGCCTTCTTCCTTCCACAGTACCCAGTAGAGCATCCAGACAAATTCCTAAAATTTGGCATGACCCCTTCCAAAGGGGTGTTGTTCTATGGCCCCCCTGGTTGTGGGAAAACTCTGCTGGCCAAAGCCATTGCCAATGAATGCCAGGCCAATTTCATCTCCATCAAAGGGCCGGAACTGCTCACCATGTGGTTTGGAGAGTCCGAGGCCAACGTGCGAGAGATCTTCGACAAGGTACGGGTCTGTTCGTCTACATGTTTCCCATTGAGTTTCACCCTGACAAGGCCCCCTTCACAAAGGCAATTCCATTCTAGCTCTGAATTGACTTCTTCCTTTTTCCATTGGTGGTTGCCAGAGAAAGGAATTTAACAGTCCTGAATAGATTCCAAGCAGTTCTTCTTAATGATCGAAAAGATGCACCTCAAAAAAAAAATGGTTTTGAATCTTTGCACCTTGTACTGAAGGGTGAGGCTCCCCGAGTAGATTAAAACCCACTTGATTCCATTTTGATGGCAGACAGCAGGCCTGGGGATGATGATGATGATGATGACGACTTTGTGTGCCAAAAGGGCTCAGGACCAAAAAATGAACTGGATCTGTGGTACTATGGATGTCATACTGTGATACAGAAGGACACTGCATTACTATATTGTTCCCAGGACAGTCTTCATGGCTGATCGCCATGAGGAACCCCCATATTCGGAATCAGATATGGCTCTTGAAGAAGAAGACCAATTTACTTTTTCACAAGCCATCTTTCAAACCAGGGTCCTGTTCTTCCATCAGTCTTTCTGTTTTGTACTAGAGGTTGCCATTATTTTTCTGGTCAGAAAAGTCTGGTCATTTTCCTGGGTCTCCCTTTCTTTTATTACTTTCTGTAACTTTGCTGGCTTTGGCCAGAAGTGGCCTGAGTGTCTCGCCCACCCTTCCAAAAGCAAAGCTGTCCCCTTCCTTCTAGGTTTGCCTAGACAGCGGTGGTGGTGGTGGTGGTGGTGGTGTTAGATGCTGTGCTGTTCTACCGTTTGGTCCAATGCCCTAGAGAGGATCCCGCCCTGTCCACCCCGTTCTCCCTTTCCGTAGATTCAGTACTCTGGGAATGGTGGTTTCCGTGAGTTTCCTGCTGGAACAACAGTTACTTACCACCCCCACCCCCACAACCCCCTGTGAGAAGGGGCTGCCCCTTAGTATAAATCAGACCGTGTCTCCCAGCGTGCTTTGCTTTATACCCAGGGCTGCCATTTCTCTCTCCCAAATAAGAAGTCGTGTTAGTTTCTCTTGAGAAAGTTGGCAAAATTAAAGAGGAGAAGACCAGAGAGAGAGAGAGAGAGAGAGAGAATTGGTGGTTTATCTGAATTTCTATCCCTCCCACCTGTCCAAAGCAGGCACTCTGAAGGCTAGCGGATGTAGATCTGTATGAGCCACAGAAACTCACACGGAAATCATGCTACCTTCTGGTCTCTTGGAAAATGTTTGGGATTGTTTGGTGTTCTTTGAGTTGTAGAAGCGTCTTAGGGGGACTGCCTGCTTGTGTCACTGAGGGGCTTAAACAGAGTCCCAGACTGGTACTGTTGGAAGCAAGAAGAGCGGAGTGAATGGCCTTCCTCCTCCTCCTCCTCCTCTTTAGGAAAGCCTGCAATCAAGGCGGATTCCCTCCTTTTCCAAACAAGCCCTTTCCCTCTCAAACTGCTCTTACTGTCAGGAGGGGCCTTCGAATGTTTCATACAGGGGTGCCCAAACTTTTCAGGTTGTAGGCTGGTGATGTGGTTCAGCGGGCCAGGCATGTGGTTCCTCTCACCAAAAGCGGAAGTAAAACGTGCCTTGCATCTGTTTTGCAACAGGATGAGATAGATTTTAAGCTGCCATTTTCTCTGCTTAAACCAGAGGGGTGCCTGAACTTTGGTCCAGGGGCCAAATCTGGCCCCCAACATCAATTTATCTGGTCCCTGATGCCTTCGTGGCTCCCGAAAGCAGAAGTAAAATGCGCCCATCTGGTGGATTTCCCAGTCTTGTCCTTTGGGCCCCTTCCTCTGAGCCGTTTGCCTCCGGGAGGCACAGGCAGCCCTTCCTTCAGAGAGTAGACGAGAGGCGGGCCCTGCCCTTCTTCCTCCTCCGCCTCCTCTTTCCCAGGCTGAAACCCTTCCCAGCTCCCTCAGCCGTCTTCCTCCCGGCCGGCTGGGCTTTCCAAGGGTCTCGCCCTTGTTGTCTTCTGGAAGCTTGAGCTGTTCTCATTCCAATGGCTTGAGTGAAGCCTGCCATTCTGGTCAGGCTCCTGGCAGCTGCCCCTCCTCAAGGAAAGAATCGCCACCAACCAGGCTTCCAGCTTTGCTCAACTGTCCTAAGAGGCATCAAGGGGGGGGGGGATTGGGGTGGTTTGTTGTCTCCTTCCGTGTAGCATGACTTTTCTGTGATACATTTTATGTGCCATAAGATGGCAGGAAGTCTTCCCACCACACACCAAAACAAGAGGAGAAGGAAGCACACGCGTGCCGCCGTTTCTGGCTCTTCCCCCCCCCCCCCCCGCATTCTGGGAAACTCTGACTTAAAGCTTTTGATGCTCTCCACACTTCAATGCTGATGCGTCGCTTCCCAGCTCCATAAAGGAAGGCAAGACACATACGCACCCACCCACACAGTGCATTGCTATGGTGAACATAAATACGTAGTTAGGTTTCTCTTTCACAGACTGCAGCTGCCCCCCCTCCTCCCACAGAGCCTGGGCCTCCCATCTGCATGGGCAGAAATCCCCAGCGTGAGCTCACAGGTTGAATGCCTGGTGACGTGAGGCAAGGGCCTCTCCAGGGACATTCTCTTCCCAGTGAACGGCCAAGACCTGGGGGGGGGGAGTTTGTGTGCGTGTAAAGAGTCCAGTTTGAGCAGGAATTGCCACCTGCTTGGCAGGATGACCTGCCAGTTCTGCAGCTGGACTCTTTTCTTGGCCCCCTCTGTGGTGCATTCAGTAGAGGTGTGGTGACGACGGTGTACCTTCTCCCCTGGGCAGGCCCGGCAAGCGGCGCCTTGCGTGCTGTTCTTTGACGAGCTGGACTCCATTGCAAAGGCCCGTGGAGGGAACATTGGTGATGGTGGTGGCGCTGCAGACAGAGTAATTAACCAGATCCTAACGGAGATGGACGGCATGTCGACCAAAAAGAACGTCTTCATCATTGGGGCCACCAACCGGCCAGACATCATCGACCCAGCTATTCTCCGCCCGGGACGCCTGGACCAGTTGATCTACATCCCGCTTCCTGACGAGAAGTCCCGTGTGGCCATCCTCAAGGCCAACCTGCGCAAGTCCCCGGTAGCCAAGGCAAGTTTGTGCTGGCCCAGAGAGCGGTCCTCTGTCTTTGAGTCTTGGCAGGAGGAATATACAGGCGGGACGGCTGCAGGGGCTCAGTGGTTTGTTGTGGGCTTCGGGTGTGTGTGTGTGTGTGTGATGTGCAGACCTTCCTTTGTTTCCCCAGGATGTGGACTTGGATTTCCTGGCCAAAATGACCAATGGCTTCTCTGGGGCTGACCTGACCGAAATCTGCCAGCGTGCCTGCAAGCTGGCCATCCGTGAGTCTATTGAAAGTGAGATCAGGCGGGAGCGAGAAAGGCAGACCAATCCCTCGGCCATGGTGAGTGCCCGTGGAAGGAGAGATGGAACCCCCGCCTGGGGCTTTTGGGATCCCGTGGCCTGTTGTATGTGGCACATGGTGCTGAGAGCAGTGGTGTTGCCTCCTCCACCCCTTTAGGAGGTTGAGGAAGATGACCCAGTCCCTGAGATCCGCCGTGATCACTTTGAAGAGGCCATGCGCTTCGCCCGCCGTTCCGTCAGTGACAACGACATTCGCAAATACGAAATGTTTGCCCAGACTCTACAGCAGAGCCGAGGATTTGGCAGCTTCAGGTAAGGGGCCGTGCCAGGCCAATTGGCTGCGTCTCTGGTTCCTGTCCCAGAGGTTTTGGGGAAGTTTATAATGTGAGCATCGACCAGCATTTTTTAAGCACTTGAACTTCTGAGCCTTACTGAGCTGTTGTGCTAACTGGACACGAATGTTTGACATGCTGTGCAGAACTCGGAAGGATTCCTTGTCCAGGAGGGCCAGACGTTGGCGTTGAATGGGATGTGGCGGTGGTGGTGTTGATGATACACCTGGGGGTGGGGGTGGAGGCTGCCGTTGCTCGAGTCTTGACCGCCCCTCCTGCCTGGAGGATCTCCGTTTGGTTTCACCTGGACTCCGGGAATGCTGACTCATCACCATCAACAGCATGGGCTGGTGGTTGCGCATCATGTTGGAGTCTCTCTCTCTCTCTCTCTGCCCATCTGGTCCTCCCCTCCCTTCGCTGCTTTCATCTCCCCTCTGGCTCTCATCCTGAGGCACCACTAAAGCAGGGGTGGGGGGAATAGACTGCCCACCCCTTGGAACTCGGGACTCCCATGACCACCCTGGGCCGCGGCTTCTCTGGCCGTGGCTGCAGGTGGAGGTTGTACTGCAGGGACCTTTTGGGGCAGGCGGGGGCGGGACATTTCTGTCACCCTTCTGGATGTAATGGAGCTCCTCCCTGTGAAGCTAGACCGTGACCTGCAAGGATGGAGGTTGTAGTCCAGCTCTACATGCCCCTGGCCCAGTGGTGGCCAGCCTTGGCACTCCAGGTGCTCTGGAACTTCAGTTCCCAGAGGCCCTGATCAGCAGGAGGGCTGACTGGGGCTTCTGGGAATTGGAGTCCAAGAAGACCTGGAGGGCCAAGGTTTGCCATCCCTGCAGCCTGGCTTATTCTAGCCCAGCGGTGTATTGATGGGGGATGATGAGTCTCTGCTTAACTCCTTCCTTTCCGGGCTGTTTTTCACAGATTCCCATCAGGTAACCAAGGGGGTGCCGGACCAAGCCAGGGCGCGGGAGGCAGCGGCGGCGGAAATGTTTACAGTGAGGACAACGACGACGACCTCTATGGTTAAAGTGCGGCCAGAGTGGACCAGACTCCAGAACAGGCCACGTTGTACAGGGCAATTCCAGTGGTCAGTGGACTCCTGACACATCTTCATTCCTTGGTCAGATCTTTGTAGCTGCGCGTCAGGCGCTGCCAGCTGGCGCCTGCTGTACATGTAAGGCAGCGAGCGGGTGGGCTGGTTTGTTTGGGAGGCCGGTGGGCCACGGAGGAGGAGGAGGAGGAGGAAGAAGAGGGGAACTAATACTACACTTCTGGGGGGTGGGAAATTCTGTTCTCGTTTTATGGCAGAATCAGCAGCTTTAGCAACAACCACGGGTACAACAATAGCCTGTAAAAACAAAAAAAAAATTAAAAACCCACAGACGGGGGAAAAAATAATAATAAAAAAATCCCATAACTTCATTGAGGTTGTCCTCAGGTGCTCTTTTTCCTGACTCTCCCCTCTCTCCCCCCCCCCCCCCCGTGTGGAGTGTTACTCTTTGTTGTTCCATAGGATGCACCTGGGCCTTTGGGGGCTCCCCTTCCCCCTTAATACGCCTTTTCGGCAGCAGGAGAGTTTCTACCACCGTGCCACAGGAGGGGGCTCCTCTTCCGTGGTGACCACAGTGTGTGCAGGGGCTCTTAAGACCAGGAGAGCCTGTCTCACGGGGGGGGGGGGGGGGAGGGGCCTGCCTGCTTGCCGTAGATGATGGGGTGTGTGTGGAGACGAGACACACAGGCACTTCACGGCATGGAAACACAGTGTTTGAGGCTTCCTTCTCAGTGTTTGATTTGCATCTCTTTTCCTTTGTTCCCTCTGGCTTCATCACGCCAGCATTTCAACAGGGGCAGGAGGCGCCACATTTATAAGTGCAAGGAAGCCACGCGAAGAGGGCTGCAGTGGTGGCTTAGTGGTTTAGACACTGAACTTGAGGCCTGGGAGGTTGGCAGGTTATCAGTTCAAGACCCAAGTGAAGCAAGGCAGAGTGAGCGTCCGTCATTTGTCCCAGCTCTTGCCAAGATAGCCGTTCAAAAGCAAGAAATTGCAAGTAGATAAATAGTTACCTCTTTGGCGGGAATGGTAACAGTGTTCCGTGCGCTCTGGCATCTACTCATGCCTGCCACATGACCACAGAAACATCTGCAGATGTATAGCTCTGGCTATAAACAGAGATGAGCACCGAACCGTAGACTCTTCTGCTTTGATTGGCTTTTGAGCCAGGGCGACTTGACCTCTGCCTTGAGCCATGAGGGTGAGGAAGGCCAGCCTGGCCTGAGCCTGGCTGAGGAGGAGGAGGAGGAGGAGGCTGAGGCTGGCCTTGGCAGGGGTGAGGCGGGGAGCCAGGCACCCTCCAGGGCTTGGAGCTCTTCTCGGGCCAGTCACAGGGGAGGGGGGTTTGGCATTGGGCTTTCCCAGGGCTGTTGGGTTGCGGATCAGGGCCCTTGAGGGTTTTGGCCCTTGGGGACCCGGCCCACCTGCCATAGATCTACCTTCAAACCACATTATTATTATTATTATTATTATTATTATTATTATTATTATTATTATTATTATTATTATTATTTGGGGGGGTCGGTCAAAGCTCACGGAAAGTCACAGAGGGGGAAGGGGGGGTCAAAAAGTGGCCTATTTTAGGCCATGTGGTATTTGAAAGATCCCTTAGAATCACTGTACAAAAGGAGAGGCTGTGAGTCTGGCAATCTGCGCACCAAATCCCTCTGAGCAGCAGAGTAGACCTTGGGGCAAAGGAAGCGGCTTTCTAGAAGGCGACTAGCCTGGCCCTTCATGCGCCTCCATGGCTCCCACCCGCCCGTCGTCATCTTCTTTACGCGCCTCTTCCTACGAAGCACCTTTTTGCTGGTCAGTGGCTGCATTCCACCCTCGGAGCAATTGTTCCAAACTCCCAGGAGTAACTGCCTGCTGTGGTCTTCCAGGAAGGGAGCTTTGGGCTTTGTGTTAATCGTTGCCATTTCCCCAAAGAACGACAAGGGCTGCAGCCGAGTTTCCATCCGTTTTGTTTCTACCCTCCCTTCTCAGGCTGCAAGTCAAGCCAAGCTGACGGCCGAGGGGCTCATTCCCAGGGAATGAATGGGGCTTCCTTAGAAACAGGGTCCATAGCCAGAGGGAGCCAGAATGTGTCTTCTTCAGCACTTACACCAGGGGTACCCAAACTATGGCCCATAGGCCAGATCCGGGCCCCGGATGCCAATTCATCCAGCCCATGCTGCCCTTGGCTCTCCTGGAAGTGGAAGTAAAATGTGCCCATACAGGAGCAACGAGTGCAGCGTGTGCCGGATGAATTGGTGTTGGGGGCCGGATCTGGCCTGTGGGCCATTGTTTGAGCACCCCTGGTTTAAGCAGAGAAAATGGCAGCCTAAAATCTATCTCATCCTGTTGCAAAACAGCACAAGATTATTCTTTCATTTCCAGATCAAACTTTTTAACCTGCCAAAATGAAACCACCGCCCCGGCTTTGACGTTGGCCAAACGTTCTATCCTCATATGAGTAGCCCTCGGCAGGCCAGCGATGCGCTACTCCAGGCCTCGCGGCTTCTGCTCCATCGCGGAGCCAAAAAAGCAACCACACTTCTGTCCTGCTTGACAGTGCTTAGAGCACTCTGGGCGACTCACAAGTTAGGGAGCATTTTACCCCCCAGCGTGCTGTGGACTCCTTTTACTGATCTTGGAAGGATGGAAGGCTGAGTCAACCTTGACCCCCCCTGGTCAAGACTGAACTCACAACCTTTTGGGTTGCAGTACAGCAGCTTGGCCATTGTGCCACCAGGGCTCATTATTAGAGCCAAACTGTTTCTTCCGTTTCTCATTTCCAGAGAAGAACATTTTGGTAATTTTCTGGTTGAAAACATGGCATTCCTGTTTGATTGAGTCCCTCCATGCCGTGTGCTGCCATGTTTAGGTGGTTTCCGCCTTGTTCTTTATCGCCCACGACATCCCCTCAATTCCTGCTTCCCTCCTTCCATCCCTTCAGGAGCTGTGGCATGCAGCCGCCTCACCCACCCCTGGCGGCCCTCCTCCTCCTCCTCCTCCTCCTCCTCCCCCAGCTGTAACCCACCTGCTTCATCAGCAAGAAGAGCCCTGCCGGGATTTGCCCTTGCGCTTGCCTGGTGGCCAGGAGCAGCCTTCTCTTCCAAGACATTTGTATTGAGGGGGAAACAGAGGTCGTGTAGAAGTCTGAGTTGTTGGAAGGGAAGTCAGAAGTTTCATTCAATTCACATGATAATTAAACAATATACACCATAAATACCCAGTAATACAACATACAAAATTCAATCTACAAAAATCTACAGAAAGCAAGAAAAAGAAGAAGAAGACGCCTCATCGTGGGGTCTGCCCACCCCCACCCCGGGTGTTTTGGGTGGGTGTGTAGGCTGTGAGAGCGGCTGCCCAGGTCTTCTTGCAGGTGGAAGAGGAGGGTGGCCTTCATTAGTCCATTGGGTTGCAGGTGCCAGTTGAGTGCTGCTGATTCAGCTTGTGAAGGGAAAGGATGGAGGCCTCTGTGCCTTGGGACGGACGGACGGACGACGACGACGACGACGCCTCCCTGCCTGCCTGCCCTCCATTCATTGCTGTGTTACGGTAGCAGCAGCAGCGTTGGGCCAGTTCTGGCTCCCTCCTGGGCTTCCATGGAACCACAGTGCCTTGCGGTGCCTTGAGGAACTCCAGGCAATTCAGCCGGCCCTGGGTGGGGAGACCCTGCTTGCTTCGGAAGTGGCCAGAGCAACTCTTGGGAGCGGGGTGGGGTGGGGTGGGGTGGGGGTTTGGGGGCCTCCCCGAAAGGGAGCCTTCTGCCAGAAAAGCCCCTGGTTGCCCTCTGGTTGCTGAGAAAGCCTCGCGTGGCCCAGGCCAGGCTCCGGCCCTCCCCTGGAACAAACAGATCCACCCCCCTCGCTGTGAGCCGGGTGGGTCCGTCGCTTGCCCCATGGATCATCCCTTGCAGCTTCCCCTTGAACTGGAAGCCTTTCCCTCTCTCCCAGCTGGCCCACTGGATTCTTCTGCCACGGGTGTTTGGCTGGCCTTGCCGTGCCACAAACCCACAGGAAAGCCAAGAGCTTTTGCGTTTTGTCATCACTTGGCTTTCCCGTACGGCAGATGTTCTGAACGATGGCAAGGTAGTCTGGCCAAGGTTGAAGTGGCCGACCTTCGTTTTTAGGCGAGGGAAGTGGAGGAGACTCTTCTTGCCTGTTGCCTTGCGCTGCCCCTGGCGCAGGCGAGGCAGGGGCCGCTCAGCGGTTCCTCCTCCCTTGCCGTGCCCCGTGCCACTGTGGACTCTCTGGCACATGACTTCTGCCAGGGCCCTGTGGAGGGCTTCCGGCCTTCTAGCAACCCTCTCTTGTTCCTCCCCCCCCCCGCCCCCCACTGCCAGGGTTCACAGGCATGAAGATAAAGCAGCTGGGCGAGGATCTTGAATGAACACAAGGCACAGAACCACAAGGAACTTGATCTCCGGAGACTTGGGTCTTTCCTAGGAAGTCCCTAACGGCCCACCTGTCTTTGTAGAGGCAAGCCTAGTCTTGCAAGAGGACCAAGTGCCAGGGCTCGTGTCCAGCCTGCCCGCCCGCCCGCCCCATTTGCGTAAGGCATACCGAAAGAAGCTTGCAGTTGTGATCTAGTCCTGCTCACCTCCGTGTCCGTGTTCATTTGCACTGGCGGATTGTGTGGAACACTAGGAGTGTGAACCATGTGCATTTGTGCGGCTCAATCAAAGAGTGAGGATGAACTTTAAATCTCTTACATTGGGTGTCAAGGCTTCCCTGTGAGTCAGGAAGGGGGCACTTCCACTCTTGACTCGTGGCTGAAGAGGGATTCCACGTAGAAGCCACAGAGCCACTCGCCCAGAAGCTGAGCCCCATTCCGGGGGTGGGGGGTGGGTGGGGGGGCTTTGGCCACTGGCTTGGCCCTACAGCCAGTTTTGCTTGCTGCGGAGGGCAGGTGGCTGAGGGGGGAGCCGAGCTGCCTTTTCCTCCTGGTAGCTGGGGTCATAGTAGTCCCACTTAAAGGGTTCCAGCCGCTGGCGATGCAACAGGGCCGGCGGCTTTGGGCTTCCATCGCTGTCGGAGGACAAAATCCTCACGGAGACACCTGCAAGGGACATGGAAACCCTGGCTGTTAAGGGGCACGCGGGCCGGTGGTCCTCCCCCTCCCCCTCCCCCTAGTAGGGGTCTGGGCTGTAAACAGCTCCCACCCACCCACCCCATCTGGGTCCTTCTGCATTGCAAATACAGTCAAGCCTCGCATAAAGGGCGCCTCCTCGCTTAGAGAGTAACTCACTTAAAGAGCAGAATTTTCTCTGAATGTTCGCCTTCGCTTAACAAATAAAACCAACCAAAAACTCGCTCAACAAATAAATTGGGATTCACAATCCCCCCCCCCACACACACACACACACTTGGTCACTTCCAAGGATGTTTCGCTCAAAGAGCAAACTCGCTTAAAGAGCAATCCCATGGAACGCATTATGCTCTTTAAGTGAGGCACCACTGTACCACATTTCCCCAAAAATGAGACTGGGCCTTATATTGATTTTTGCTCCAAAAGATGCATTAGGGCTTATTTTCAGGGGGATGTTGTTGTTTTTGTCCATTACAACATACAAAACATTGAGTTTTGAGTATTCATATTAGACACAACCATGTCCGTTCATTATCAAGTAAGTGTGCATGTTCTTCATGCGTTGTGTCTGTACTCTGATGCGTCATTCGCCAATAAGGCTTGAGACCATCTGTTTACATAGGCCAGAGATGGCAAACCTTTGAGTGCCCAAATTTTGTTGTTCAGTCGCAGAGTCAATTCCGACCCCTTGCGATGACCCCATGGACCCCACTGTCCTCCAGGCAGTGCCCCCTCTTGACCTCCTCCCCCTCCTCAACCCTCCCATCTCTGTGCCCACTCCATCCACAATACCCTCTAGAGCCATCTCATTTTGGGCCGCCCCCTTTTTCTTTTGCCCTCCACCTTTCCCAGCCTCAAGGCTTACCCAAAAACCACTTATTTCTCACAAAATGCCAACGCAGCAACAGGGGAGGAAGGAAATGCCCCAAGTGGGCGGCTGCACAGAGGGGCGGGGCGAACTCTGTGCTGGGGGGGAGGGAGGGAAGGAACTGGTGGAAGAGCGCTGGTGGTGCAGGGGTTAAACTGCTGTACTGCAACCCAAAGGTGGTCAGTTCAATCTTGACCAGGAATCAAGGTGGGCTCAGCCTCTTCCATCCTTCTGAGGTTGGTAAAATGAGTACCCAGCATGTTGGAGACAACATGCTAATTAACTTGTGAACCGCCCAGAGGGGGCCTCTAAGCACGCTGCAGAGGAGGAGGTTTAGTCGTGGCATGTGGACCTCCCAGAGAGGGGTGTGCATGTGCCTGTAGCACAGAAGCCCAGAATAGCTGGGTTGGAAGGGGCCCAATGAGACCATCGATCGCTTGCCACACTTCCTTTCCTCCCTCACCATCAGCTATGCTGGCTACAGCGGGTGGAAGTTGCAGTCCAGCGACATCTGGGAGGTCATGGACACCTGCTGTCCAGTGGGGGTGGGCAGCCTATGGCCCGCCAGATGCTGAGGCACCACTCCCAGTCTTCCTGGCCATTGGGCATCTAGACCTCCCCGATGTCATTTGGAGGACCCTGAATAGGCTGAGGGTTACAGTCCTTCCATGCACAACCTGGCGGACAACAACACAGGCTGTGTGAATGTGGAGCGATACAGAATCCATGCGCTCATTTCCTGCTCTGCCTTGAAACAGGCATCGAGGCGGACCTGATTTTGTCCAATGAAAAAAGCCAAGCAGGTGGCTTCTTTCTGGTAGTCCAGGGTTTGATCTGGACATGAAAGTTGAAGAAGAAAAAGAAACTTGGATTTGGAAAAAGAAGAAGAAAGTTGGATTTGGAAGGAGGCGGAGGAGGCCAGAGACCATCGATCATGGGTACAGGTCTGGGGTGCTTTGAGCACAAGTTGTCAGCGCCCCCCCTTTCCCCGTGTGGAGAGCAGGGGGGGGGCACCTGGACCCAGCTCGGTCTCTCCTACAGCAAGCCTGTCTTTCGTGGGTCCGGCCCGCCCGCCCGCTTCTCCCTGCTGGGCCCTCTTGGTCCCCACTCACCAGCACTGGCTCCAAAGTCGGTGTCCTGGCCTGGCCCTTGGGAGGCCGTGAAGTTGGCCGAGTTGAGCCTGACCCTCCTGCTGCCTTCCGGCCGGATGCTACTGCCGTACTCAAAGGGTGTCGAGTGTGGACGGAGGGCAGGCACTGGCCTGCCACAGCGCTGGAACTTGGCCTGGCTGAGGGTGAGGTAGCTCCGGAAGGCTCCGTCTGGCATGTCCTGCAGAACCAGGGAGGTCACCCTTGTTAGGTAAGGTTGCCCTTGCTCAAAAGCCAGTCGTATCCAACTCTACAGTGTGGTGCTCATCTCTGCTTATAGCCAAAGAGTTAGCTCTGTCTGCATCTGCAGATGTTTTCATGGTCACGTGGCAGGCATGAATAGATGCTGGAGCATACAGAATGCTGTTACCTTCCCACTGAAGTGCTGCCTACTTATCTACTTGCAATGTCTTGCTTTCAAAGGGCTAGGTTGGCATGCAGTACTTGGGTCTCAAACTGCTGGCCTTCCAGCTGTGACCACACTCACTCCTGTTAGCCCTCAACGAAGGAGGTTCCTTCTGGCAAAGCACCTTTCCTTCCAGCTTCCTGTTGTGGCCCACGAGTGGACTTTGGGTTCTCCACGAAAGGCCACGGCCACTCTGGGGAGGGAGGGGGGAGGGCACCTGCCTCCTGCTTTGGCTCTTTTGTGAGGGTGCATTTTACGGCTGGGACTGTTGCTGTTTTGACTGTAAGTCGCCCTGAACAAATAAATAAATAATCATTAAGAGCCACATGGTGGCACAAGGGTTAAACTGCTGTACTGCAGCCCAAACATTGTGAGTTCGATCCTGACCAACAATCAAGGCTGACTCAGCTTCTTCCATCCTTCCAAAATCAGTAAAATGAGGACCCAGGATATTATGCGTAAAATGCTAATTAGCTCGTGTGCTGCTCAAGAAGAGGTGGGGAACTTCTTCCCCTTGGAAGGCCACGTGTACTTAATAATTTTTTTAAAAACCCCTTAATTTTAAAGTTATTAAAATAAAAGTATAAAAAGTAGCAATAAAAATAAAAACGATTTGCTATGTAAAATGAAGATTCAGGCTAATGGGGGTGGGTGGAGGTGGGGGTAGGGAATCTGTTGGAAGGGAAGACTTGAGGGCAGCATCTCCCCCCCCCCCTTTCCAAAAGGCTTGTGTCTCTCCTGCAAGGTGTCCTGACGTTAGACTGCCACCAGTTCGTGGATCATGTTCTGGTCTTGGCTTGGCTTCTAATGCATGAAGTGGTTCTGCTATGCTCCCACACACACACACTTTCACACCGGCCAAATGACAGGAAGCACCCCAGAGCCCCATCAAAGCCCGGGGGGGGGGCTGCCCCACGGTGGGCAGGCAGACCCCCTTTCAAGACCTCTGGGGTCCGGGGGGGGGCTGCTGTCAAGAGGTCTTGGCTGGGGATTCCATTGGCAGCCTGTGGGCCAGAAAGGGGGAAGCAGCAGAGCCTGTCTTCAATACAAGAATAGCCACCACTAACCCAAGCCCTGGTGGTGCCGGGGTCAAGCGGCTGTCCTGCAGCCAAAAAGTTCTGAGTTCAATCCTGATGGGGATTCAGGTTGACTCTCAGCCTTCCAAGGTTGGCAACATGAGTCCCCAGCAGGTTGGGGGCAAAATGCTAATCAGCCCAAAGGAGGCAATAAGGGCTATGGGGTAAGTCAAGGTCTCCCTTCCTTGAAAGCCACTCGAGGGCCCAGAGGCTCCCCTCTCTCTTTACAGCCCAAGAACCAGCACTGTCTGTTTCCATCGTCCTGTGGCAGGCATGGCTAAGTACCAGCGTGTACAGAACACTGTTAACCATCCCCACTGAAGCGGTATCTGTTTCTCTACTTGCAATTTCTTGCTTTCCAACTCAGAGGTTGGCAGGAGCTCAGCTAAGTGTCATTGCTCTTGCTAGGAGGAAACAAGTAAGTTGACCCCGAGGAGGCACCTGCATAACTTTTGAGGTATCTCTCACTCACTCACTCACTCACACACACACACACCACACACACACACACACAAGATTTACTTCCTCAGCTCCAGCAACCAGAGAAACTGTGGAGGCCACCAAGAGACCCCCTGTGTTGCCCCCACCCCTCTTCAATGACACCTTCTTTCCATGAGGTCTCACTTAGGTCTCTATGAAGGGAGATTTGATCCATGAAAGCTCACCTTTAAATACAGGCGCTAGTCTTTAAGGGGCCATAGAACGTTTTTGAAACAGCATCTCGGAGGGTAAACAAAACAAAATTATGTGATATGTGATACTTTGATATGTTCTAATAGGTGATATTTTGTGAACTATGACGCTAGCTGCTCTGAGTCGCTTCGGCGAATAGAGCAACATACAAAATACAAAAATACAAAAAAGAGGGGGGGAAAAGACAAGAAATGTTGTGGCCCCTTAAAGACTGACTCCTGTATTATTGTTTTTTGAATAGTAACCTGTGTTAGTCTGTGTTTCAAGCATATCAGAGAATAAACAAAACAAAAACAAAAATCTAACACTTTAAAGCAGGGATTCTCAACTTGCGGCCCACGGGCCAGATGCAGCCCCGGCGCCATTTCATGTGGCCCACTGCCAGTGATGGGATGCAACAGGCTCGCACCAGTTCACCAGAACTGGTAGTAACTTTTCCCAGTGTCCCGGAGAACCAGTAGCAGCTTTTGGGGGGAACCACCTTCGGGGCTTTCCTTTTGCACTCATTTTTCTTTTTCTTTTTTGTGAGCCGCCTAGGCTCGGGTTCCCCTGATTGGGGCGGGAGAATAAATCTAAATAAATAAATAAATAAATCAGTTCGAAAGCAAGAAATTGCAAGTAGATCAATAGATAAAGGGAAGAGCCTTCCGTGCGCTCTGGCGTCTAGTGACTCTAGTCATGCCTGCCACATGTCCACGGAAACGCCCGCAGACCGGAGAGCGAGGTTTCCGAAGCCCCAAGGCAGGCAGGGGCTTCTCTCCCAGTCCTACCTACCCCCCACCCCCTCCTCGCCGACTTACCCCAGTAGTCCCGGAGGAGGTGGCGGGAGAATTGGGAGGCACCAAGGCGGGCGTTTCCTCCTCGACGCCTCCGGAGGAGCCCGTGGCGGAGGAGGCGGAGGGGGGGCCCCTTCGCTGGGGAAGCTGAGCGTGGCTGCCGAAGCCGAGCGGGGCCCCCCTGGGATCGGGACCTCCGGAGCGGAAAGCCCTGGCCCTACTACAGCAGGTGTGGAGCCCGGCGGACCGGCTCCGGTCTCCGTGGGGCAGCGAAGGAGGGGCCCTCGCCCCCTGCGGGGCAGCCCAGCCGGGGCCCCTCCCCCTCCCCCTCCCCGGCCGCCAGTGGAGCAGGAGCAGGCAGCTGAGGAGGAAGAGGAGGAGGAGGCAGGGCAGGAGGAGGCCCAGCAGCAGGCGCAGAGTGTGCTGGAGCTCCTCCACCCGCCGCTCCACGCCCGTCGGGGGCTCCATCCTGCCAGGCAGGGGCCGCTCGGCCAGGACAGGTGTGTGTGCTGGGAGGGAGGGAGGGAGGGAGGGAGGATGCCCCGAGGCTTAAAGGCTCCAGTCCAGGGGCCCAAGAAAGAGGTTTGTGCTCCGGGGAGGGGGCCGGAAAGTGAAACCGCTCTGGCTCAGCTCCCCAAAGCCCGCTATGGACAGGTCAGATCACGGGCATTCAGCAGGGCAAAGACCCCCCCCCCCCAAGCGCCTGAACACCAGTCCTGATGGGGCTCCAGGTTGACTCTCAGCCTCTTCCATCCTTGCTTGGGGTCTGTAACCCACCTGGGTTAATGAATTCCACCTCCAGGGACCAGGTGGGAGTGGCCACCTGTCCCAAGGGCTGGGCTGGGGGAAGCGCAGTCCTCTCCCCTGCACATTGACCTCTGGATCCTTCCATGAATGTGGGTCGTGGAGGAGCAACCCCAGCATCTTCCCCAAGGACCCAGATTAAGCCACCCCCCCATGTGTGGGCCCAGAGGGGCAGGGTTGGTGCCTTGCATGGCCTCCAGTAAGCCCTCCTCCCCCCATTTTCATTTGCAGGCTCTGTATCTCACCCCCCCCCCCATTTTTTGCATCTCCCTGGCATCCACTTGGCAGCGCCAGAATGGGGCCATCTGGAGGGTTGGCATGGGTGCCAGACGGGAGCCGTGGCTGCATCCTGCCTCAGTGCGAGGACCAACTGTGCTGGGAACAGTCAGGCCGGGGGGGGGGGGGTTCTTCCATGTTCCCCCCTGGAAGCAGAAGGGGTACCAGGAACTCTCACCGGCTGGTCACCCCTCTGTGAAGAAGGGACTGGCTGGCCTCCTTCTCCTCTCTTTGGGTGCCAACTGGCAGGGATGTCCGAGGCCCCTCACAGGTGGGCCGGAAGAGCAGCAGGGCAAGCTTTCCCTTTGGCCCTCCTCCTTACAGAGGGCAATTCCTTTTCCTCCCTTCCCTTTCCCCAGGAGGAAGGAAGGTACCAGTCCATCGCCTTGCAACGTCCCTTTTCCTTTCCTCATCAAACCCTGGGCTGCCACTTTTCTTGGCTTTGTCATTGGCCAGGTTTCAGTCCTCAGGGGCTCATGGTTCTGGTAGTCATCCGCAGACCAGCCAATGAGCCAGCCAGATTCTGCATCTCACCACATCCACACAGCAGTGTATTGTTATCCACCACCAGCAACCCACGCTTGAGCCTGTTGTTGTTGTTGTCGTTGCCTTGAGGGACTCCGACCCTCTGCCTACTCAGGGTCCTCCCTGTGGCTGTAGGGGAGCTTGAGTTCTTCAGCCACATCCTCCTCCTTTCAGGGGCTTCCTCACTCAGCCAGTGAGCCCCTCCCTCCCTCCCTCCTTCTAATTTGGATTTGCTCTTGGGTACCCTCAAGGGTGTTGGGTCTGGCCATCTAGCTCCTCCTGGACCTGAGCCAGTGGACTTGAGGCTCATCTCCAGTCAGAGGGTTTTGAGGGGCCTTCTCCCACTGAGCTCTCTCAGCATCCATTGCTACTTCTCTACTTAGGTGGAGTGACCTGTCACTGTTCAAGGGAGAGCTCAGTTAGTTGGTGAGGTAACTGTCACTGCTAAATAGCAGTGGCAGGAAACGAATACTGAGTGTCTGTAGAGGCGACTGTAACCAAAACTGTAGAGGGAAAAAAAATCCAAAGGTCCTACAAACTGCCCAGACTTTTAGGGACATTGCCTAGGCAGGTTATCCTGCTATGGTAATAGAGTAGACCCTACTGCCAGCAACTCAGTAGTTAACTAACCTAACCACCCTGAGGGCTAGCGGCCTTGGGTGGCAAAGAAGTCCACAGGGAAGGGAGGGGGTGGTCCACAAAGGGATTAAATGTTCCCACTGGAATTCCTCTGGATGGAGGGCAGCAGCAGCTTCATCCCTCCTGGCCTCCTGGGGCTGAGGAAGAGGACTTGGCATCTCAAAAGGGCTCAGGAGGAGAAAGTGACTCATTGGACCTGGACGAGTGGGACGAGTGCCATGCTGTCATGCTGAAGGCCAAGGATGGACACTGCGTTTATGATATTGTCCCCAGGACAATCTTCATGGCTAATTGCCATGAGAATCGGAATCAGATACTGCACAAGAAGAAGAAGGGGGGGAGGAGGAAGGAATTCGCCCCGGGGCAAGGGGGGAGCCATCTTCGCCTCCAGGCTGCTGGGCGGATGAAGGGGAGGGGGGGGGTGACCTGGCAGGCAAAGCAGGGACTTGGCCAAGTAACAGCTGCCAGGTTGTACGTGTGGGAAAGGCAGTGCGTGCTTTTAAATGCCCAACAGCAGCAGCGCAACCTTTAAAGAGAGTCGTAGGAGAAGGAACCTGCCTTTCCACTCTCTGCTTCTCCCCGCCAAAGAGCTGCCCACGTGCTGGATCGATGCCGTCAATGATGCTGTTATTACTACAGTGGAAGGCTGAGTCGGGAGGATCCCGCTTGGCTTGGCTTGGATTGGAAGCCTTGATTACGAGCAGCTAAAAAAGCGTCGAGAGTATTTGCGCAGGGGCTGCGCGATGTTCCCGGGCCACATTCATCCCAGCCCCCCCCCCCGACCCTCCCTGACCCTGGCGGTCCTTCTGCCTCTGGCTATCCTGTTATAATACGGGTCCCTCCCTGTCCTCTGGAAACGCAGGCTCGTCCTCTCTCCTAGTCGAAGAAAGACCTCCTTCCGTCTTGCTTGCTTCTGTTCCACTCAAATGGTGTAAATATACAGTCCTCTGATCTTTGTATAGGAAGAGGGAGGAGGGCGAGCCATCGAGGGGGAGGGGGGGACCATCGGCGGAGCGGCCACGAGAGCCATGCAGTCTTTCCAAGGAAGACATTGAATGGGGGAAATCACCAGCCCAGGCCGCAGTGGTTTAGTCAGGTGAAGCTATGAGCTTGATGGCCGGAAGGTCAGCGGTTGGGGAGACCCGAGTGCTGCATGATGGAGTGAGCTCCTGCCTCTGTCCCAGCTCCTGCCAAACCTAGCAGTTCGAAAGCAAGAAATTGCAAGCAGATAAATGGGTACCCCTGCGGCGCGAAGGTAAACAACGTCCTGTGTGCTCTGGCACCTAGTCATGCCTGCCACATGACCACGGAAACCTCTGCAGGCAGCCCCGGCTCTTTGGCTGTAAAACAGAGATAAGCACCGCACGACTGGCTTTCGAGCAAGGGAGAGACCTTTGCCTTGACTATCCAGCGGAGGAGAGAGAATCCGGGGCGACGCGTAGCACCCTTCCCTGCTCGGGGGGGCAGGCGAGGCAGCAGCAAGCGCGGGAGGAGGAGGAGGAGGAAGGGCTTCTGGCAAGCGGCGGACAGACGGAGGGACATTTGGGCGCCTTCCCTTCCTCCCTCCCTCCCACGGTATAGGTGGGGCACGGGCATCAAGGACTGTGCCACTGATGCGCGCTCTCTCGCCCCTCTTTTTTGCCCCCCCCTCCTCTACTCCTCCCTCTCACCTTTGCTTTAACTCTTTTTATCCCAGGCTGCGCTGCTTCTCCCCCCTCCCCCCCCCCGCACAAAGCCCTTTGGAGTTCGTTCCTGCAAGAAGAAAACCGAAGAAACCTCCGAGCAAGAGCCTCAGAAGCTGCCTGGCCGAGACAGGAGACGCGGGCGCGGGGGATCTTCCTCCTCCTCCTCCTCCTCGGCCCGCCCTTCGCGTCACGGCGGCACTCGAAGAACCACCAGACCAGCCCTTGCGGGGGGAGGGGGGACGACAGTCTGCCTCTACGTCTCCAGTCCTGGGGGAGTCTGTGGTGGGCCACCCCCCCCCCCACAGCTCAGGAGGGCCCCTGGATCCGCCTCCCCCCCCACCCCGAATTGGTTAACTGCCGTTATTACCAGGCATTAACTTCTTTCTGAGCCTTGGGAGTCAACGTGCAGCAGCAGCTCCTTTCTTCCCCCTAAGCCACCTCCCTCCCCCCACCCCGATGAGTGGGGGGGAGGGAAAGGGAGGTCCGGATGGAGCGGAGGGGTGACTTTTTTGTCGCTTGGGGGAAGAGCCCGCAGGACCCGCGTCGCCCATTGCGCGGGGGGAGCAGGAAAGCAGGGCCCGGCGGGGAGTCGCAGCTGCCTCGCCTCGCCTCGCCTCCCCCTCGCCCCGAACCGGACAGCAGCAGCAGCAGCAGCAGCCCGTCCTCCCTCCCCCTTTCTGGGGGCCATCTACGGCCAGGAGCCCGGAGGGGGGTTTCCAATGGGACTACTGGGCGTTACGTTGCATGAACGTCCAAGAAAGTGGCTTCCTTTTGATCTGGACACGAAACAAGAAGAAGACCCTTTCATGGACTGCAACCTCTCCGGAGAAAGACATGGGTTCAAATCCCGCTCACGAGGGGTGTGTGTGTGGAATCCACTCCTTGAATGTTTCACGTGCCTGGGAAGAAGAAGCCTGACGACCACCTTCTCTCTTGTCCCGGTGAAACCTTGGGCTGCCAAAATGATGCCACTTTCTTGGTTTTGTCCCTGGCCAGACTTCTGTCCTCGTCATCGGTGCCTATTTCTGGCAGTTGCCAGCAGGCTAGCCAATGACCCCATGGATTCTTCATCTCTCCACATTCACAAAGCAGGTTGTTGTCCAGCAGCAGCAGCAGCAGCAGCCGCAGCCCCCCTCCGTAAAGCCTGTTGGTCTTGCACTGAGGGACTCCTCCACCCTTCCTCAGCCTGTTCAGAGTCCTCCAAGGGTCATGGGGGAAAGTTGCAGTTCCTCAGCTCTCTCTTCCTCTAATGTTATTCTTTGTTCCGTGAGCAACTTCCTTCATCTTCTACTTTGGTTTGGCTCTTGGGTATCCTCAAGAATGCCATAAAGCTCTTCCTGGATCTGAGCCAGCAGCCTTACAATGAGCATCAGGGTTCTGGACTGGACAGACTGTCAGACTAGGAGAGATGGGTTCAAGTCTTCCCTTGGCCATGGAAACTCCCTGTATGTGGGGAGAAGGGGGAGGGGGAGGGGCTTATAGAGTTAAGCAAGCCTATCCTTCCAAAAACCCTATTTTTTGTTGTTAAGTCGCACAGTCGATTCCAACCCTTTGCAATGATCCCATGGACCCCACTGTCTGCCAAGCACCTCTGTTGTCCTCCACCATCCCCCTCAACTCGCTCAGCTGTGTCCCCATTGTGTCCACAATACCATCTAGCCATCTCATTTTGGGCCACCCCCTTTTTCTTTTGCCCTCCACCCCTCCCAGCATCAAGGCTTTCTCAAACGAATCCTCTCTTCTCATTTGATGTCCAAAGTACTTTATCTTTATCTTCACTATTTGACCTTCCAAGGAGCAGTCAGGGTTGATTACTTCTAAGATTGACCTATTTGTTCTCACTGTCCAGGGGACTCTCAAAACTCTCCTCCAACACCACATCTCAAAGGCATCTATTCTTCTGCGCTCAGCTTTCCTTATGGTCCAGCTCTCACAACCCTACATTGCCACAGGGAATACCATTGCTTTGACTATACGAATTTTTGTTTGCAATGTGATGTCTCTACTTTTCACTATTATGTTCCCCAGGTTTCTCATCGCTTGCCTCCCAAGAATCAGTCGCCTTTTTATTTCATGGCTGTGCCACAAATTGGGGTGCCACAAATTGAAAATGATTTAATGGCAAGAGTATCAACATATGCTTATCGCTAAATGCATGTACTGTATCTGGGATGATGTGAGGAAATGTGATTTAATCAGTGAGGAAAACAGGGCAGAAAGTGGGCACATCCTAAAATAGCCACAGGTTTTCGTGAGAGGAGTTTCACAACAGAATGTCTCTTATTCCCAAAGTGGGGAGGAGGCGAGGTGGGTGTGACTCCAGGAGGTGCCCTCAAAGGCTGGAGACTGGAATTTGGCACCTTGGAGTCAGGGGAAAGGATCAACCAAGCCTCTTGGCTAGGCAGGCAGGTGTGGGCCTGCTTCGAGATGCCAATGCAGGCAGCAGCGAAGGAAGCGAGGGTGGTGTTATGACACATCCCACTCAAGCACCATTGGGAAGTGTGCCACGCACGGAACAGTTGGAGCCCTTCTTGCTGAATGCAGAACTGTGATATCATCTCCCCCCCCCCTCCCCGGAAACCAGAAGCCTCCTTTCCAAGCCATATAAGTCTCCTCTGAAGCTGTTCCAGTTCCAGGCCACCTACATGGGATTCCTCAAAGCAAAGTGAGTGGAGGAGTGGAATTGGTGGCATCACTAGGATTACAGGCCTGGCTCTCTGGAAAGGCAGGGACCCTATGATGAGGGGAAAGTTTCCTGAAAAGCCCAGGAATAATCCAGAGGGCGAGGGTAGCACTATTGTTGGGATGGTAGGGATGGTCACCACTAGTGCAGGGAAAACCCACGGGAAGCAGGAATGAGATTGGGCTATGCTCTCCATGTTTGCTGTGCAGTTGTTTTTCTACCTAGCTCTCTTTCTACTTAGAGGTATAAGCCAAATCCCCCCCCCCCCTTCCAATGCTTCATGGGGAAGATGTGGCTCCTCGTTGTGTCTGGACAGCAAGATGCTTTGACTGCCTCTGACTTATTAGCCACTCAGTCCTGCCATCCAGATGCTGCTGGTCCTTCTCTAAGAGAAGCCCCTCCAGTGCTCTTCCACAACTCTTTGTGTGCATTGATTCTACTCCAGAGAGACTATTTGCGCAGGCACACACACACCAGGTTGTCTCTTAGCCAGAGCCCCACCAAGATCTGCCTGTTCATGGCTTGTTAGCTTCAGCTCCCATGCTCAATTGGGGGGAGGGGGGATCTATCGCTTCTGAAAGCTCACAGGCAAGACTTCCCGGCACTACCTCCGTGCAAACGCAGACAACTGTCCTGGGACTGGGAAAGGAGGGGGCAAACACCCTTCCTGGCAGGGCCTCCAAAGAGATTTCCACTCCTTTGTGTACAATGGCCGCAGGGTGATGTTCTGCCTTGTTCCAAGAGATGCTGTGGCTGAAGAAGGCTGTAGATCTAAGTCACCAGGCTCCATGCGCTCGTGCCAGTCAGGCTGTCTGGGAAAGTAGCCTCTCTCTGCCCATACATGAAACTGGGACTGAATCCATGCTGAGCCCCCAGGGCCAGCACGGAACACCAGACCCTTTCCCTCTAGGACAGTGATGCAGGAGGGATGACTTGGGCTGCTGGTAATTGAAGTCCAAGAACACCTGGAGTGCCAGGGTTCGCCATCACTGCTCTAAGACATACGGGGGTGGGGTGGGGAGTTGAGTTCTTATTTATTTATTTTCCCCCAATTTATATTGCTCCCCAACTCCGAAGACTCTGGGCAGCTCACAGAAACAAAAACCAGTCAAAGTTTAAAAGCAATTAAAAAACCCATTAAAATTTGCTGACAAATAATCAAAAGATTAAAAGATTAGGAGAGAGAGTTCTACTAACTTAGCCAGCAGGCCAGGGTCACCACATCACGGGCGCCCGAAACCTGTTGAGTTCTTCTTCCAGCCCTGCCCCGCCGCCGCCCCCGCCCCCCCAGTCACCAACTCTCAGGCATCAGGGTCTGGCCCAGCACGTCAAGGGCAGCCACCGTGAAGGTTCCTGAAGTTCTGGGCTGCCCGGTGCCAGCGGCTCCTGCCTCAAGGCTCCTGCTGGCTGTCCCCCACCCCCACCCCACCCTGGGGAAAGCTCTGTCCTGGTCCACCCAGTGGCTGCTGGCCTTTTAAGGTCGATGTCAGGAGGGCAGGTTAGGATGACAACCATAACAAGGATCAAGCTTTGATGAGGTCGCTGGAAAACCTACTGGGGCACTTGCAGAATTGGGGCAGTATCACAACATCAGCCCTTTGAAGCCTAACCCAAGCAAGACTCAAGGGTCTCCTATCCGCCCTCGAAACCGAGGGGCAAAGAAGGGTTGAGTTGGAGGCTACGTGGCAAAAGGGGTCCGATTACAGCATTGCTCAGCTCCAAAAGTCCTCGGTGTGACGTTTGAACTGGACGCTCTTTTCAGCAGCCCTGCCTGGATACCAAAGCCAAAGCGAGTACAAGGAACATCATCCTCAGGAAACGCACACGCGATAGCTGGGCTCCTCAGCCATGCGCACCGCGTAGCTCATCGGCTGTGGCCCTGAGCATCCTGCCCTTCTAGAGCCCTGCTGGCAACACACGCAGGGGCATGGCCAAGCCTCAAGGTTGACGCAGCCCCTCCCATCCTTCCGAGGTGGGCAAAATGAGTACCCAGCATGTTTGGGGCAAAACGCTAATAATAACAACTCGGAGCACCACCACCGCCCGGAGAGCGCACGAAACCCTGGGCGGCGGAAGAGAAGTCGCATTGCCCCCCGGGCTCCTGCTCCAGAGCCGGAAAAAGCCTCGTTTCCAGGCCGAGCCCCACCAGGCCCCCCTCCCTCCCTCCCTCCCTCTCCGCCCTGGCTCCAGGTTGCCTCGTCGTGACGGGGGCGGCGGCTGAGCCTGTGCGCCGAAGCGGCGGCGGCGGATGCCTGCGCGGGCGGAGTTGCGCCTGCCTGCCTGCCTGCCACCGCCCCCGCCAGGCTGACGTCTGAGACTTGCAGGAGCGCGCTGTGGAGGGCGGGCGCGAAGAAGGAAGCTCCGCTCCCACGGAGGGGTTCGAGGCCGGAGAGAGAGGTGGCCGCTCCCCCTCCCCGTGCGGGCGGGCGGCGGGCTGGAGGGCTGGCCCTGCTTGCCCCAGGCAGGCTGCCCGCGCTCTCGGTGGGAAGCCAGAACGGGCGGGTAGGGCCACCACCAGCCCTGGCTCAGCCGTGCCCACGAGACGCGCTCTCTCTGCGGCCAGGAGTGACGCCCGAGGCCAGCAAATGAGCAAAAGCAATTCCATTTCTACACCCGCCCCCCCGCCCCCCCAGCGCTTGGTGCACTCTCTAATTACAAGGTAATTAGCATTTTGCCCCAAACATGTTGGGTCCTCAGTTTACCGACCTCGGAAGGATGGAAGGCTGGGTCAACCTTGAGCAGTGGTCAGGATCGAACTCACAACGTTCCAGATGCAGTACAGCAGTTTAGCCACTGCGACTCCAGGGCTCTTACGAGCTGGCTAGTCCGAGGCTCCCACATGGCCCCCCTCCCGCCCGCCCCGTCTGTTCCTCCTAGCAGCCCGTTCAGAGAGGTCTGCTTTGACGGGAGGGAGCAGGCCGCGTTTTCCTTCTCCTCCTCCCCCCCCCCCCCAAGAAGGTGCAGAGCCTCACACCCACGAGCTCCTGTTGTCCCGGGTTCTGCCAACATAGCAGTTGGAAAACAAGAAATTGCAAGTAGATAAACAGGTACTGGGGCAGCCGGAAAGGTAACAGTGTTTCTGTGTGCTCTGATGTCTAGTCATGCCTGCCACATGACCAAGGCTGTAGCCAGGATTCTAGATGGGGGGGGGATTTTTTCTTCAGGTGGGGTAACATTTGTCACACATACATATATAACATTGGCATCCTGGGTTGGGGGGGCTGTTAGCTCAGGAGGGTTTTTGCCCCCCTTGGTCTCCCCCCCCCCGGCTATGGCCCTGCGCATGACCATATGCATCTGCAGAGGAAGACAGCACTGGCTCTTTTGGCTGTAGTAAACTGAAATGAGCACCCAACTCTCGAGTCAGATACGACTAGCTTTTGAGCAAGGGAGACCTTTACCATTGCAAAATGAGAGCTACAGCAAAGAGCCATCTTGGAAATGACCCTGCTTGTGGAAACGATTTGCCTCCACCTCTCAGCTTTCCATGGAAAAGATGGCAAAAGAAGCGTGCGCCACTTGGGCGGTGGTGAGAAGAGACCCTCCCAAGCCACAGGCCTTCCAGATGGCACACTGATGCACATTTCCCTGGAATTGGAGCTCATTGGCCAAAGTCTTGTTGCTTGGCATAGTAAATGTCTCTAGAGGAGGCCCCTTAAATCAGTGGCAATTGAGTGAGTCAACTCCTTCATAAGTCCCATTGCTTAAGTAGGCCTGTTCTGGTGTGATTTACTGCACTAAACAACAGGATTTGGGCTGCTGAGTTCAATGGGTTTTTCTTTAGAAGTAGAAAGGAACACGAGTCAAGCAGTGGCTCTGGAGACTGGATGGGCTCTGCTCCTTGTGCCCATCTCCAGGTGTTGCAGAGCTGGGTGGATGGAGTCGTGGCTTCATGCCTTGGCAAGGCTGTAGTGGCTCAGTGGTTAAGAAGCTTGCCTTGGTAGCTGGAAGGCTGGCAAGGTGGCAGTTCAAGACCCGGGTACTGCATGATAGATTGAGCTCCAGTCTCTGCCCCAGCTCTTGGGGGCAGGAAAGGAGCCTCTTTTGGGAGTCATCTGAGCAGAGTTTCTCCAGCAAAAATCCTTTCGACCCAGAATAATTTCTGACACAAAATTATTATTATTATTATTATTATTATTATTATTATTATTATTATTATTATTATTATTATTATTATTATTATTATTATTATTATTATTATTATTATTATTATTATTATTATTATTATTATTATTATTAATTGCTTGGCAAAGATTCAGGATCCCAGCTGACTGTCTATTGGAACTATTTACCTTGCGGCATGTCAGGAAGGTGGGAGGATTCCTTGGCGGGACTTGCTCACATCCTGTTGGTGAGGAAGTCTCTCCTCCAATGCCTGCCTTCCTGCCAGCTTGTTGTCCTGGGAGGCTTAGAAGCCATGAAGGGCCTGGGCAGGGTTGCCTTCTTGGGGCAACCAGAGGTCCTCTCTCCAGTGCTCTCAGGTACAAGTGAGCAGAGCAGGTGAGAAGAACCTGAGAGAAATGGAGACTGAGCAATTGAGGGAATAAAACTGACCTCTTTTCTGGACACAGTGCTCTGGAGCACACGTGGCATCGAAGGCAAAGGGAGTGTGAGGGAACTTCTCTCCCACCCACCACTCAAGAAGAAGAAGGACGAGAGGACACGTCAGGAGGAGGAGAGCTTGTGAGTTGGGGCTGAGGGGGAAGGCAGGGCTCTGAGAGGACCGGGGTGCCAAAGAGCTGCTTGAGGAATCATTGGCATCTGCATCAGAGCTGCCATTGGGGCCCTTCATGGCTAAGCTCTTGGCAGCTTGCCTGGTTCACCCAAAGGGATCCCCAGATGGTGCACCCGTTGTCTAATTGGAGTAGTAGACGACGTGCTCACCGAGAGTGGCTTTTGGCCCAGGAGCCTACGGCCCAAGTCTCCTTCATGGATGGCTCTGCTTAGACCTGCCTGGGCTTTGCTGTGTAGATTATGCAAGCCTCTGACTAAATGCTCTGGACCTTGAAAGGCAGCAGGAGAAGAGAGGTTTGGTGATGTTGTTTTTCCTGAGAAAGCATCGGAAGGCATAAGAAAAGTGGGTCCCTCAGGCCAAGCTGGGATTTGAACCCTCCTCTTCCAGTCCTGAGCTCTTCATTACACCACCACCCTGGCCTTCATACCTGTACTGTAGTATATTATACCTGAAACATACAATTCTTGGCATTCCTCTTGCTTTTCTACTTGTAGGTGTGTCATGGCTTCACTCGGTGGGCGTGGGTGTGGGGGTGAGCTTTCTGTCTAAGAAACAGGATGGTTTTGGGAATGCAGCATCTGAAACAAATCTTTTACTTGCTTTTGAGATGCAGGCAAGTAAAGGACGGCTTTAGACATCTGTAACTGTAGAAGTAATGAACTATTGAAACTGCAATGTGGCTCATTTAAAGAAATCACATCCCTGGCTTTGGGGAACTTCCTGTCTCAGAGAAGATGAGAAGCAAAATGAAAGAGGAGAGGAATTTCCAGAGCCCTGAGAGTGAAATTACAGAAGGGCCTGTACCTTTATGTTTTAAACTGAGTCCACAGGAAGAGGAAATCTTCCTGATTGCAGCTAAATACCTAAGGTCTTTCTTAATTACTTACAATGTGTCAGGAGTTGTTTATCAGAATACCAAATGCCAGGAGGCCACATACCAAAAGGTCTAAGAAGTCGCTTCTTTATCTTTTGTGTCCTGAGCAAACCTTGGAGTGCCAAAAGGAAGCCACTTGTGCTTGGCTTTGTCATTGGCCAAAATTAAGTCCTCTTTGGTACATGTTTCTGGAAGCATTTGGCAGACCAGTCAATGAGCCCCCATGGATTCTGCATCTCGCCATAGCCACATCACAGGTGGTTGTCCAGCAGCAGCAGCAGCAGCAGACATGCCACTGGACAGGCATGTCTTTGGCCTTGCATTTCGTCTATGAGTCACTGAGGAAGGCTTAGCAGAGCCTTCTACTGTCGTGTGCTTCCTATTGTTTTTAAAAATGATGTGTATATATATTTTACAGACAAGGAAATGAATCTCTTTCTGCCACATACGCATCTTTATCTGCTTATAATTTTATTTATATTTTTATAATTAAGAATGCCAATAATTTCATTCTGACCGAAGGAATCACTATCATAAAATAATAATTTTGTTTTGCAACTTCGGGTCATAACATGCTGTTGAGACTGAGACCAAATTAAAAATCAATTATAGATAATCAAATGTTATGTTTAATTCATTATAGAACCAGTTTAAATCAGCTCTGAGAACCTTGCGGTTTAAATTTGGTTACTGTGGGAGAAGAAACAGCAGGAGCGATTTAAATAACAAGAATCCACAAAGAGTGTTTAAATAACCAAACGGCGGTTGATTGACAGGTTGAAAGGAGAGAAACCGGAAGAGGCTTGCAAAGATCTAAACACTTATATGCCCCACAGGTCCCCCCCCCAATTTGATTCTTAAGGGGGGCAATTCAATTCAATTCACATGAATAGGAATTCACTTTTTGAATAATAAGAATTATATGCCACAGGGGGTGGGGGTGGGGCATCAGGATTTGAGAGATGCTTAGATGGGGCATGGTAAAAAAAGTGTGTGTGTTTGTGCGTGTGTTCACATGTGCGTGCGTGTTGCAAACCACTTCTTCTTCCATGTCTAGGCCAGACAGGCAACTGCCCAAAAGGCGGCACCTTTGGGTGAGTTCAGTCTGCAGTTCCTTTCACCTGACCTATTGTGAGAAAGATTAGCCAGCAACACAAAGTGACCATTACTAGGGTATGCCGGATTGTGGTTCAAACATACGGTGCCACAACCTTTGAGGTGGCTCTTTCTGTGTAGCTCTTGGGAGCCACTGATTTAAACAAAGACTTCCTCTCAGATAACCATGAGAGGTTGACTAGGATTCAGTGGACATGGGTTCAAATCTCTGCTTGGCCATGGATGCTCCCTGGGAGTAATGGAACTGGTAAATCCACCCCTTAAACATCTCACTTACCTTGATCACCATAGAAGCCTCTTTCCAGTTTGACTACATGTCACATAAAACCCCTCTTGTAATCATCAGTGGAAACACTTCCAGTAAACAAAGTCTCCTTTGAAATAAAGCATCCTGCAGTTGGTTGCTAAATTTCAGCGGCACATTACAACTCTTTTGAAAGTGAAGCAACCCCAGTGAGCCCTGGGGAACAGGAGGTGGCCTATATCCCCCCCCCTCCCTTCTAAAAATGGATGTGGGCCGGTCTCACAATGTGACTACAGGCGACACTTTGCTCAGCCTGAGTGGAAACGGTCCTGCAGAAAGCTTGCTTGAGCCTCAGTTTCTAGTTTGATAACACCAGTAAAAATAATCAGTTTGCTTCTTCTTGAAAGACAAAAATGACTTCCCTTCTGCCAGACTGTATTTGTGTGTGCGCACGCGCGCTTAGGTTTGAGACATTGTTGTAATGATTTGGCAGGCCAGTTTGTTACTTGCAAGCTAGAGATAACCAAGTGTAACCAAGAGAGTTACAGAAAGCTGGTACTGATGCATAACTTTGCCCCCATTCTTTGTTTCTTCGGATCTGAATTTGGGCCCTTACAGTAGAAGGCTGTGCCCAAAACATAATCATTTGCCTTGTGGTGTTTAGAAGCATGTTCTGGTGCAGCAGCAAAAGCCCAGGTCCAGTCTGAAGCCTTGGAGAGAAAAGGTCTTTCAGAGTGATGGTCACTGGTCCACTCCTGAAGAAGAGCAGCAGCTGGGGTCAAAACATCAAGTCTGGCTGGGTTATCCTGCTATGGTAATAGAGTAGGCCATACTGCCAGCAACTCAATGCCAACCATCAGGTGCCAGTCACCTCCTCTGACAACCCTGTGGACTATTGGCCTTTGGGGGGGGGGGGAAGTCCACAAGGAAGGCTGATGGTGCTCAAGTGGATTAAATGGTCCCACTTGACTCCGTCTTGATGGAGGGCAGCAGCTTCACCCATCCTAGCCTGGGGCTGATGATGAGGACTTGCATGCTAAAAGGGCACAGAACTGGATCAGTGGTACAGGGTCATGCTGTGATGTGGAAGGCCAAAGGAAGGTCACAGCATTATATTCCCAGGACTATCTTCATGGCTGATCGCTATGTTGATTGCCAACATTCAGAATTGGCTATAACAAAACAAGAAGAAGAAATCTCCCTCCAAAATGTCTGCAAAGCCTTCCCTTCTTCTCCTGACATTTCCTGGCCACAACCAACGCTGCCTTTGCCCAGCCCTTCCGACCTTGTGATTTTTAAATTCCTGTTTTGATCCCTCACCTGCTTGTCTCTAGGGTTGTTTGTTTCTTGCAAGAATAGCGATGAAGAGTCTTGTGGCACTTTAAGGACGACTGAGTCTGTGCCTTCCCTGGTGTAAATCCATCACGTGGGCTGGAGCCTCCACCTTCCGTTTTCAGGGGTTAGAAGTCCCTTGGAGGGAAAGACCTCTTCCCTGACTGCCAAAGTGACCAGTGCTTTTATGTGGGTCAAGCACTGTGCCTGCACTGCATGGTGTGTCCTAATCAAACAAACAAACAACTGAACATCATCAATAACAAAAAATAAAAAAAATAGGTTGGGGATCTTATCCTTGTTGACCTTGGGGTGTGTGTGTGTGGATAGGCCAGAATTATGCTGGGTTTTTAATCTTTAACCGGAAAACCTTTGGGGTGTGTGTGTGGTGTGGTGTGGTGTGGTGTGGTGTGTGTTACACCCAAAGGCCATTCTGTCACAAAGACAGGCGGTGACAGCTGACTTTGGAATGAGCAGGAAGGAACGTGGAGCTTTTGAATGCACCAACAAATGAATGGGTATCAAGGAGGCAGCAATCTAGTCAGCAATTATTGCTATAGAACTGGTAATTACTGCACCATGATATTTGCATGGCCCATCAGCGTGTGGGTAGTTCTTCCTGGCTGCCAAGAGGAGCCTCCAGTTTGCCCCATGGGGAAATCTCCCATAGCATCCCCACTGCTGTACTCTGCTGATGGCTAACATAAAGGCCAAGGCCAAGGTCTCCCTTGCTTGCAAGTCAGTTGTGTCTGACTCTAGGGTGTGGTCCTCATCACCAATTACCTTCCCACCGAAGCTAGCATGCTGATGGGGAATTAGTTGGATTGCTAAGACATCCAACTTTCCCTTTTTGCTTCTTCTTTTGTGGCATGATCAAACCCTGGACTACCAAAATGAAGCCATTGTCTTGGCTTTGTCATTGGCCAAACTTAAGTCCTCATTGGTGCATGTTTTTGACAGCTGTCGGCAGACCAGTCAGTGAGCTCTGGATTCTGTCTCTCTCCACATCCACAGAGTGTGTTGTTGTCTGCCAGCGGCCCCCACTTGAGCCTGTTGGTCTTGCATTGAGGCCCCTCCAGCCCCTAGCCTCCTATTCAGGGTCCTCCATGTGATGTAGAGGAGAGGTTGAGTTCCTCAGCCATAGCCTCCTCTTTGGATGTTGTTCCACCTTGCCCAGTGAGCTCCTTCTTCCTCCATCTTCTGATCTGGTTTTGCTCTTGTGTGTCCTCAAGAGTGTTTGTTTTTGCCATCAAGCTCTTCCTGGATCCTCTTTGCTGAAGCCACTGAGGCAAGTGACAAGTCCCCTGCTAGGCTGGGTTCAGTCTCATCCCAGGGTAAAACAGGGCAGTAGTTTACCAGTGAGGTTAGTGTGGTGACTCTTTGGCACACTCCTTGTCAACCCCTCCCCACAGCTGTGAGTTGCAGAGGGGAAAGATTTTCCCTCTGGGCCTCAGCCCACCAACAAGGTCTTCTGCATCCCACACAATGCTGCTTTTGGAGACCAAAGGACACCAAACCTCCTTCACCTGTCTCAACATTCAAATATGTTGGAGCAACATAAGGCTGAGCAGATGACTTGAAGGCTTTCCAGGTGTGGTTGGTCATCTTTGAGCTCCTGAATGTTTGGAGTTCCAGCTAGGAGAAGGAACTGCCCAGCTATTGGCATCTCTTAGCAGGGATACCCTCCCGAAAGTTTTTTTTTTTTTTGGGGGGGGGGGAGAGTTTCCCCTGCTAAGTCTGCAACACACCCTTAGCCCCCCTTTACTGATGATCTCCAAGGCTCATTTTGTTAACCCAACGTTATGGCCAGCAAAGTTACTGAGGACGTGTGTGGTCCTCCTTGGCGGTGGCCCCGTCACAATCAGAGGTGGCTACAATGAACTGGCATCCTTTCTGCACTTAGGGCTGTCTATTCCCTGAGGGAGACCCAAGGGAGAAAGAGAAGTGAGGCATGTGTGGTGGGCACAGGTGCCCCCGCCATTCCAGCCGTGGCCTCTTCAGGTGAAAGATGCCTGGCAGAGGCCAGAGTAAGGCACGGCCAGCCTGAGGATAGCAAGGCCAGACTAGCCAAGAAGCCTGACTCCAGCCAAGATCGCTTTGGCCAAGCCTCTTGGAGCAGCTGGATGGGCCGCAGGAGGTGTGGCTGGAGTGAATAGCCAGAGCAGGAGAAGGCCCTCCCTGGGGAGTATTTGGTCCCCACACCTGCCGCCACCGCCACCGCCTTCTGAGTTTTGTTCCTTACGTCTGGAGGCCTCCACAAGGAGACCTGGATCCCAGCCCTTCAACCTGCACCAGCGTGGCCTACCATTCAAGGCCAAGGGGAAAGAACCTGGTGGTGGTTCCCCTGAGCTTTGGGCACCTACTGACTCCAAGCCTTTGGCTTCTCATCTGTTGCACTGCCAGCTGTGTTTGTGTACAGGGTTGGATTTATTTCCGCGACCCCCGACTGGCATAACACAGCCAGCTAAAGCGTCTTAAGGCAAGAAAGCTTATGCGTGTGCGCCATCCATCCTGGGATGCAGCCCACGGCAGCCTAGGCCCACGCTGAACTCTTAGCATTGCAGCACTCTGGATGTCTGATGCGGCCATTGCAATGCAATTGGATTGTGACTGTCATTTCAAAAGTGCTCAGAATTGTTTTAGAATACAAAGACTGAATTGCTTTCAGTTTGTTGCAGTTATTTTATTAAGCTCCCTCCTAGTCAGGGGCGATGGTGGCTTAGTGGTTAAGACGCTGAGCCCCTCGTCTACCTTCGCAGGGCAGCACTTTGAGACTCAAGTGTTGCATGGTGGAGTGCGCGACCATTGTATGTCCCAGCTCCCGCCAACAAAGCAGTTCGAATGCAAGAAACGGCAAGGAGAAAAACAGGCGCGGCTTTGGTGGGAAAGGCAACAGCATTCTGTGCACCCCACCAGTCTCTAGTTATGCCTGCCACATGACCACGGAAACGTCTACAGACGCAGACAGTGCTGGCTCTTGGGCTGTAAAGGGAGATGAGCATCACCCGTGCCTGGGAGTCGGAGACGACTGGCTGTTGAACAAGGGAGACCCCCTAATAATCGCTTTGTTCTCCATCACTTGAGGAGGGGTTCCCGACTCCCCTGGACTTTGCTGCCTGAGGACCGTGTTGCTTTGTGTGTCTGTGTTTGTCCTGGGTGGAAGAAGGCACAACTCCTCGCCTGCAACTTCCTTCCCGCCTTCTGTTGCTCCTCCTGGACCGCTAAGAAGTGACCTGCAGAGCAGAACCAATGACCTCATGGTGGGGGGGGGGGCTACTAACTATGGGGGTCATCATAGGGAGAGTACACAGTTCAGGAATGATGAATGAATGGGCTCTGTCTGTCTTAGGTCAAAAGGTGACGACTAGCCAACCAAGGGTTGCATTATTTGGGAGCCTGCAGAGGGGGAGGGAGAGAGAGAGAGGAACGACTCCTCCAGGGGTCTCGCCCTGGCCGGCGGGGGGTGGGTGGGGGGGTCAGGTGGGTTCCTTCCGAGTCAACCCATTGAGGGCCCCGGAAAGTGGCGCTGCTGCCAGACTCGGATCGGGCGCAATCTTGGTCCCGAAGCGCGTTCGGGGGTGGGCGTGGCTTCTTCCCCTCCTGACAGCCGCCCTCGGGCCTCCACGTGGACCGGGTCCCGCCCACCGCCCGGTCGGAACGCCCCTCCATTGTGACGTCACGGGGAGCCTCCAGAGGGCCTCCCGGGGGGTTTTCGCTTTCGCGTGGCCCGTGCAGCCAATCGGAGGAGCAGGGGGGCGGAGTTCCCCGGGGGGCGGGGCGCCCCGCCTTTTCCTAGGAACCAATCCCAGCGGAGAATGGGGTTGAGTGGCTGCCGGAAGGGCCAGTGGCGGGGTAGGCCTGCAGAAGGGGCGGGCCCGGACCGCCCTCTCTCTCTCTCTCTCTCCGGCCCAACGGGGGGGGGGGGCGCCGGCCGGACTAGGGGTGGACGCCGCGCGGAGCCAGGAGTAGCCGCGCGAGGGATGGGTGGGGGGTGCCGTGGCGAGCTAGGCGGGGGCGGGCCTTTGCTTTAGCCTCCCCCCCCCCACGGGTCCCCGGGCCCCGCCAGGAAGGAAGGAAGGAGCCAGCCCGCCAGCGAGGAGCGGCGGCGAGTGAGTGAGTGTCGTCGGGGGAGGGGTGGGGTTGGGGGTGAAGTGAGTCCGAGAGGGGGGTTAGGTTAGGCGCCCCCTCCGCAGGGTGGTCTCCTCCTCCCTGGCCGCCGCCCCCTCTCTCTTTCTTTCTCTCTCTTTCTCTCTCGGGTCAGGCGTGGGAGGCGGACAGGCGGTTGGGGCTGCCGGGGCGGAGGAGCCACCCGCCCGCCCTCCGTCGGGGGGGGCTGGGTTCCGGGGGGGCCCCTCCTTGCCAGGGGGCGTGGCTCTCTCTCTCGTGGAGAATGGGCGTTGGGGGCGGAGCCTGCGGGGGCGGCCGGGGAGGGGGCGCGGGAACCGCCGGGCATGAATCGGAGCGCGGGGAGCTCGTGCCACACTTTTGCTGAGACAGAGGCTGAGACAGCTCTCGGGGCTCCCGCTCGCTCGCCCGCTCCTCCTCCTCTGAGCGCATCCTTGCCCGGAGTCCCCGCTTGCTCGGCCAGCCCTTCGCCCGCTGCTCGCCCGCCCGCCTGCCTCGGCGATGCCCGCCATCCTCCTTTTCTGGAGCCGCTTGGAGAGGTAGGCAGGCACGCGCCTTGCCCTTGGACAACCGCCGTCCAGTCTACTCTCGCCCTTCCTTCCTTGTCTTCCATCCAATCTCTCTCTCTCTTCCCCCCCTTTTCTTTCTCTCTTCCTTCCTTCCTTCCTTCTCGGAGCCCAAGCCCAGACTACTTGGTCTCGCCGGTTCCCGGCTGAAGAGCCCCCCTTGGCGGGCTGGCACGCCGGGTCTCCGGGCCGTTGGCCGTATCCTCGGACCCCGGCGAGAGGGGGGGGCGGAAAAGGTGAGGGCTTGGAGGAGAGGGAGAGGAGGAGGGACCCCTTTCCCTGCCGGCCGGCCAGGGTGGAGCGCCGACCGTCGATCCCTCCCTCGACTGGCTGCGGCTGGGACGGAGGAGGGGGCGCCGGCCGGCTCCCCCCGCTTCCCCTTCCCCGCTGTCGGACTGACTTCTCCGAAGTGGTGGCCGGGCATCGGCTTCGGGCGGTTGGGCTGCCCCAGGCGACTGGAGGAAGGAGGGGGCTCTTCTTGGCCCTTCTGCTTCGGGGGCGGCGGTGGTCGTGGGGGGGGTGGAGCGGGCTTGGCGTCTCCCTCCCTCCCTCCCTCCCTCCCCGCTTCCCTGACCCAGTTCTCAGCCGCCCGGGGGCGGTGGAAGAGGTGGAGCCGCTTCCCTGGCCTGGGTCACCGGCAGGCTCCTCCACCGGTCCGCTCTCCCGGCGGCCCGGCTCCCGTTCCCGGCGTTGCTGTCCAATTGGACAGGGAGGAGCCGCCCGGAGCGCCAGGCGAGAAGGGAAGGAAGGCCCCCATTCCACGTCGGCTCTTCCATTGAGCCTTTTCAAGGGAGGGAAAGGGAAAGGGGGGGGGGAGTGTCGAGAGCGCGCGCCGTGGGGAGGGGGACGTCGTCGCCGCGGATGCGGAGGCAGGTGGGCGCGCGGCGGCAGCGGGAAGGCGCCTCTGCCCTCGGGGCTGCGGGGCTCCGCTTTCCCCCTCCTCCCCCTCCCCCTCCGGGGCGGAGGGCATCGGCCGTCCTGGCGCCCGGCAAGCGGCCTCCGGCCCTCTCGGCCACGTTCCGGTTCCGGCTGGAGCCTCCGAGGATGAGTGCCTGGGCCGCCCGGGCCTTCGGGAGATTCCGGTGAGCGGCCTCAGTCTTGCCCTCCATCCATCCCTCCTCCCCGGCCCGGCCCGGCGGCCAGAGCAGCGCCGATCTCCGAGGGGGGTGGGGGTGGGTTGGGGGAAGGCGCCCCCCCCTTGAAAGAGAGGCGAGGTGGAGGCGGCTGCCCCCTCCCCTCCGCCGCCGCCGAAGGGCGACTGTGGAAGAAGGGGCAGATCTCTCTCTCTCTCTCTCTCTCTCTCTCTCTCTCTCTGTGTGTTCACAGAGAGAGCGAGCGAGTAGCATTTTGCCCTCCCCGATAGGGTGGGTCCTCACTTTACCCACCTCGGAAGGATGGAAGAGGCTGAGGCTGAGTCCACCTTGGTCAGGATCAAACTCCCAACCCTCCGGGTGCAGTACACCAGTTTAACCCCTGCGCTACCAGGGCTCCAGACCCCCCCTCCCTTTTTTTCCCTTGGTGATCCTGAGGCTGAGCCAGCCCGAGGTTTCGTCCCAGGCGCCGCCAAGGCCGATGCCTCGCTCTCCCCCCCCCCCCCTTAGGTGGGCGGGCAGGGACCAAGTCGTGTTTTACCAAGATCTGTGCGTGGGGACAGAGTGGGGGGGGGGGGAGAAGAGGAGCGCTCCAAGAGGATGATTTGCCCACAGGGTGACCTACTAGGCTTGGCAGCCTTCCATGCACGTTGACGTCAGGCAGGCAGGCAACACTCCCCCCCCCCCCCAATGCGGGAAAAGGGGCCGGGAGGATCCTTGGCTCTCTCAATTCCCTTGCATGTTGTCGCTGGTGCTTAAGAACCAGTGGCAGCATCAGCTTCAGCATCGTCAGGGCTGCTTCCCTGCAAGCTTGGCTCTTTCCTGCCCATGCAAGGAAGGAAGGAAGGAGAGAAAGAGAGAGAGATGGTTTATTCATGTATTCATAGCGGAGGGTGGGGGGTGGGGATGCCCGTCAGTCAGATCAAAGACATGGAAGATGCAGAAGTCCCTGTTTCTGGTGTAAGTGTGGGTTGAATTCCCATCGGTCTTGGTCAAGGAAGGCTTTCCTCCATCACTTCCCAGTGAGCCCTGGGCCCTTTGGAGGGGGTGGGGATGGCCTCTCACCGCCAATTGGCACCCCCACCCTAAAGCCCCTGGGTACTGCTGGCACATCTGGACCAGCCGTGTCCCACTGCACTCCAGGCACACAAGGGAACCATGGCAGCTGTTCTGCTTCCTGGTCTAATGCCACAGAGGTTCTGGGTCACTCCCACAGTCACCCGCTGCCTGCCCTTCCAGAGCTGCTGGGACTGGGAAGGAGGTGTTGCTCTCCAGGAGTGGCCTGGCATTTAGTGCCCACCTCCTGGGGGAACCTGTGGTACAGTGGTTAAATTGGTGTACTGCAACCAAAACATTGTGAGTTTGATCCTGACCAGGGCTCATGGTTGACACAGCCTCTTCCATCCTTCCAAGGCCAGCAAAATGTGCCCCCAGCATGTTAATGAGGGCAAAATGCTAATTGTGAAGCACCCAGAGGGGGCACTAAGTGCTATGGGGCGCTATAGAAGTGTGATTGCTATTGCTATATCCTTTTTCAATATAATAATGTTTTAATTATGGGCTATTGACAATATCTATTTTTGCCCTTGTGCTCTATCAAGTTCTTTTTCTTCGTGGTCTCTGTGAATCCACATGAATGAGTTTACTGTGCATAGGCGCAGTAAACCCATTTGTGTGGATTCACAGAGGACCACAAAGAAGAAAAACTGTTATAGGTAAGCCACGTGTCATCTAGAGCCCTGGTGGGACAGGGGTTAAAACTGCTGCACTGCAAATCAAAAGGTTGTGAGTTCGATCCTGGCGAGGGAACAAGGTTGACTTAGCCTCTTCATTAATGAATCCCCAGCGTATTGGGGCAAAATGCTCATTACTTAGTGAACCGCCCAGAGTGGGTACTCGGTGTTATTGGGTGATAAAGAAGTGTCATTGCTTTGTTTTGTGCCTTGTCCCTCTCCCATGTGTCTAACAATAAAACTCCCACTGAACTCACAGTAGGTGGGAGGCAGAGGTGCCCACTCAGCGCTCCTGGTTCCTGCGGCCCCCCTCCTGCTGAGGAAGCTTATTTCCAGGGGCTGAGCTCACTAATTAACACAGGGGAATTGCTGCTTCTGTGTCACCAACACACACACACACACACACACACACACACACACACACACACACACACACACACACACACACACACACACACACACACACACACACACACACACGTGTGCGTGTCAGAATTGGAGTAGTGTTGGCTGGGGGCAGGAGTTAGTCTTTGCAGAGGGATCAGCGATTGTGTAGGCTACACCGAAAGAGCCTCCTCGAAGGTTATGGTATTTTTGAACCACTAATAATGGCCACCTTGTGTTGCTGGCTAATCTTTCTCACACTGGGTCAGGCGAAGGGAACTGCAGAATAAACTCACCCAACGGTGCCTTCGTTGTCACAGTTGAGTTGCCTGTCGGGCCTCGACACGGAGGAAGCAGAAGCATTTGGTCTGGGCTTTGAGCCTTCGTTGTTGGCCCAGAACATTTTGGGGAAGTTGCCTTGGGCTCCTCCTCGCCCCCCCACCCCACCCCTCCCTCCCTCTTGCTCTCTTCCACCCTGCGACTGAGACTGGGGTGGGAGAACTTCAAGTGGGGCTTCAGAGCCCTCTTTGCCAAAGGCGATGTTGTTGGCCAACGCTGCCTGTCGGCGTCTGTTGTCCATCCAGAAAAGAGGTGTATGTATTGGATGAAGGGTCACAATAAAGGGACATCCTCTCTTGAAAGCCAGCTGTATCTAATTCAGTGATGATCTTCTGGCAGGCATGACTAGACGCTGGAGTGCAGGGAACACCATTACCTTTCCTGCTGAAGCAACACCTATTTATCTACTTGCAATTTCTTGCTTTTGAATGGCTAGGTTGGTAGCTGGGCCAGGCGACAGGAGCTCACTCTGTCATGCATCACTCAGGCCTCGAATTGCTGACCTGCTGCTGACCTTTCATTTATCAAGTCCACTAAGGCACCCCAGTCCCCTGTGGCTCAGGAGAGTCAAGAGTAAAATGCATGTGAGTGGGAAAGAGGGCTGAGGGCTTCTCTTGACCTGGGCTGGCTCTCACTTTAACCTTGCGGGTGGGGTGGGGGGGACAGGGTGGGGGAGGGTGGTTGGGAGGGTGGGTGCCTGCAGGCCTGCCTCTTCCACCCTCCTTGCTTAGGCTATCCTGCTGCTTCCCTCCCATGGCCTGTGAAGGCAGGGTGGGCGAGAGGGAGGGAGGGAGGGAGGGGCTGGCAGAGAGACACTGGCAGAATATCTGAGACCCAGGAAATAGTCTGCGCACAGGATGGCACAATACCTGGGTGGGAGTAGAAGAGCAGTGGTGAATGCAGGGATTAAACTGCTCTACTGCAACCAAAAGGCTGTGAGTTCGATCCTGATGGGATCAAGGTTGACTCGGCCTCTTCCATCCTTCCAAGGTCAGCCAAATGAGTTCCCAGCACGTTGAGGACAAAATGCTAATTAACTTGTGAACCGTCCACCACTAAGCCTTGTGGGGCAACGTAGAAATGCCATCGCTTTGCTTTGTGTAAGGCTAGACAGTAGAGAAGGAAGGAAGGAAGCAGGCTTTGGTCTGGACGAGGATTTCTTGGTGGTGTCACCCAGCCATGAAACTCTTTGTCTATTTATCCTCTCTATTCATGGTACTATAGGAGAATAAAATGAGATGAAGTGGCGCAGTGGTTCAACTGCTGTCCTTCAGCCAGAATGTTGTGAGTTTGATCCTGATGGATGGGGAATCAGGGTTGACTCTGCCTTCCAAGGTTGGTAAAAGGAGTGCCCACACCAGCATGCTGGGAACAAAAATGCTAATGGTTTGTAAACTGCCCAGAGAGTGGTATAGTATCTCTACTAAGGGTAATTGCTATTGCTAGTATGAGCCAAGGTCGTTTGAGGAGGTGGGAAGGGAAGGGAAGGGCCAGGCAGTGGCCTGTGGGGCCAGGGAAGCCCTTTCTGTGCCTTGGCCTCCTATCCCATAGCCCAGAGGAGCAGCTCCACAGGGGCCTGGGCTCTTTTAGGCTGGCTCTCAGGACTTTCTGGACAAGACCTATTTTGGGGTCACAAGAGGGGGGATCAGGAAGGGAGCTTGGCCAGGTATCTTGGAGGACAGTGTGTTTGTGTGTGTGTGTTTCAATTCTCCATCTGGTCACTGGTGATTCCGCTCCCCCCTCCAAGACCCCCCCAACCCCAACCCCCCTCCACCCTACTGGGTGGTCGTGGGTCACTGGCAGTCACTGCTGCAGCTTTTCTCTGTGGGTTTCAGCCTCATTTCAGGCAGGCTTTAAAAATAGCTTCCCCCCCCCCCCCAATCACAAGATGTCTCCGTCTAACAGCTCCATGCGCTGCTGCCTTTCCACTGGCACATGTTTGGGACGTGTCCTCATGCGAACTCCCGGCAGTAGTGCTGTCTTGTCCTTCTCAGGCAATTTGCACAGGCAGGCAAGGGAAGGCAAAGCTGAGATTGTGGGGGAGGAAGGAAGGAAGGAAGGAAGGAAGGAAGGGTAGAGCGAGCGAGCGAGCCTTTCCCTTGCTGAGGAATGTCTTCTCTGTTGGCCCTGGCGAGAGAGCGCCCCAGCGTTGCTCCCTTGCTCCCAAAGAGCCTCCTGAGCTGAGAGCCATTGCCGCCCCTCCTCCTCCTCCTCCTCCTCTCTCCCGCTTGCCCTTGGGCCAAAGGCCTGCTGGCTCCAGTCGGCCCTTCCTTCCGAGAGCTGTGGCTGGCCACTGGCCCTTTCCCAAGCCGACTCCTTCCTCCCTTGCACAGGCGGGCCGGGCAGGGAGGGAGGCAGGGAGCCCGGCCTCCCTCTCGGGTTACAGCATCACGTGGGGGCCAACACAGGCCAAGCCCCTCTCTGGCTGTGCAATCTGCCCTTGTGCATCGTGCAGGGAAAGGGTGAGTAAACCAGCTCCTTGCCAGCGCCAAGCTGGGGGCCGCTTTGCAGCCCTCTCGGAAAGGCTGGCCTTGACCTTCTCCCTTTGCCTTTGGGGAGCTCAGGTGGGCAGGGAGGAGGAAAAGGAGGTCATCATTGTGGAAGCGGCCAGTTCTGGACTGCAGATCTCTCCCCCCTGACCGTCGTTGTCGTTCTCTCCCTCTCCCTTTCCTCCAGGAATAAGGAATCTGCGGCGGCAGCCGGGACTGTCGTCTCCAGCATGGGGAAGGATTATTACAAGGCCCTGGGCATTCAGTCGGGAGCCAACGAAGATGAGATCAAGAAGGCTTACCGGAAGATGGCACTGAAGTATCACCCCGACAAGAACAAGGACCCCAGTGCCGAGGAGAAGTTCAAGGAGATTGCCGAGGCCTACGATGTCCTGAGCGACCCCAAGAAGCGGGCCGTTTACGACCAGTACGGAGAAGAAGGTAAGGCTTCCCCAGGTGGCTTCCCTGAGTGGTGAGGAGTGATTCTCCCTGGGCAGCAGGAGGCGGGTCCCCGTCTTCTCCTGGCCAGTGAACAACCTCCACAGTGGAACATGGGCTGCCAGGCAGCCCTCGGGTCTCTCCAGCCGTCCTGAAGTTCTGGTGTTGTGTGTGTGTGTGTGTGTGTGTGTGTGTCTGTGTGTAGAATCCTTATTCTCTTCCCAACCCTTTGGGTAGTCAGAGCCCATCTTCCTTTAGGCCCCTCTCCATCCAGCAACGCCAGGGACCTTGGTCTGGATTTGCCCCTTTCCTTCCATAGGTTGTGGGGAACATCTCTGGGCAGTGGAGGAGGAGGAGGAGGGGGGTGAATGTTTCCAGGATGATCTTCTGTGACGAAGCCGAGGCTTGGCAGGGGCCTTGCTCTGCCACCGCCTGCCTGCCTGCCTCCTCCTCCGTTGCTTCCTTTTCAGTACATGCTGCGCTCTCTCTGCCTTTCTGTGCCGGAGGAGCCTTTCCCAATTTTAGTCATCCCTCCTCCTCCTCCTCCGTGTTTCATAAGCCTTCCCGGGCTGTTTGGCAGCGTGCGTGGTGGGTCCTGCAGCCCTCTTGCGCTGGCGAGGGGGGGGGAGGGAGCCGCAAAGAGCCGCTGCTGCGTTCATGAGCCGTTGTGTCAGTCCAGGAGCGGCTGAGATGACGCTTGGGAATAAACAGCCTCCTCTGCTGGCCTTGCCAGCTGGGGAAAGCACATCCCTTCAGGCAGGCCGGTCCGGGGGAAGGGGGCTTTGCCTGCCCTGGCTTCGCCCGGCCAGTTTCTGAAGCATTTGGAGGGGTTGCCATGGCTAGGGAGGGCCACGTGAAACATGGTGGTGGGCCACATGAAATGGTGCCGTGGGCCACATTCAGCCCGCAGGCCGCAGGTTGAGGATCCGTGCTTTAAAGCAAACTATTCAAAAAGCCACCCATTTCCCTTTCCCCAGGAAAATAGCGAAGATCCTAAGCCTCTCTACTCCTCCTCTAAGTAAGCAATCACCATGTTCATTATTCCAAAGGCCCCGTCCTGCCTTTCTCGCTAGGATTTAGGAAACTACATAACAGAACGGAATTGAATCAATAGAACCAACTAAATTATATAGCTAACATTCTAACAACAAAATCCATCCCGCACTTTCATCCATCCATCTTCTTCCTTCTTTCCCAATTAACCAACCAAAGTACCGTCCGTGCCACGAGTCCCTTTTCCCTGTCCCCAAAGTCAGCTTCTCACAAAGCAGTCCTGTTGCTCTTTTAATTGGCGCTCGGGAATGTCTTAGGCTGGGCTTGACTTCCATTCTTGGTCTCACCCTGGCCTTGATCTTGGCACCTGTAAGACAGAACTAAGCAAACTGGCCGTTCCTTCTCTAGGAGAACTGAACTACCCATCAGCCATTTTAACTTCTTTGCCTTTTTTATTAAAAAACTTCTTTACCCTTCTTTACCTCCATGCCTGAAGAACCGGAGGGAGGGGTCTGGCATAGCCTTGGGAGAACTCTTCTGGGGAGTTAAGAACGGGAAGGGCAGTGGCCTGTGGAGGCCTCCCTGTCAACAGGCGTCCCCGTCTTGAGAGAGCTGGATTTTTTGAATTATATCTCCCAGAAACTCTTAGCGGGCATAAGCAGTATCTATGTTCACTGGGGATTCTGGGGCTTGTAGTTAAGGAGTAACCTCCCCAAGTCATGGCAGATGGGCAAGCGTGCCAGAGTCCTGGACTTTTGCATGCTTGACTCTGACCCTTTCTGCCACTCTCCAGCTGCGGATCTTGCAACGGGCAGAGACACAGCCTGCCCCTCCATTCTTCCGCTTGCGGCCGCCTTAAGGGACTGAAAGTGCTTTTTCAAATGTTGTGGCCCCCTAGCCGCCCCCTCTGGGTCGAGGGGAAATGCCCTCCTCTTCCGCCCACGCCTTCTGTTCCATGTCATCTCCTTCAACTGGGGCATTTCATTGCCAGTCAGCGTTTGGACTGGCAAGGTAGAACTGCTGCAATGTCTACTAACATTTGCAGTTCTCTTTCTGGAGGAGATACGGTCCAGTCTGCCCAGGATATCCTGCTATGGTCATAGAGTAGACCCTACTGCCAAGGACTCAACACTGGTTGTCAGGCAGTGGTTAACTCACCTGACCATCCTGAGTACAAATGGCCTTGGGTGGCAAAGAAGTCCACAGGGAAGGGAGGGTGAGGAGGGTCCCCAACTGGACTAAGTGGTCCCACTTGAATCCCTCTGGATGGAGGGCAGCAGCTTCATGCACCGTGGCCTCCTGGGGGATGATGATGGTGATGATGAGGACTTTGCATGCCAAAAGGGCTCAGGAAGTCCAAAAAGTGACTGGATCTGTGGTACTATGCGTGTCACACTGTGATGCGGAAGGCAAATGGAAGGCCACTGCATCATCATCATCATCATCATCATCATCATCATCATCATCATGATGTTGTTGTTCCCAGGATAATCTTCATGGCTGATCCCCATGAAGATAGCCAATATTTGGCATCGGGATACGGCACAAGAAGAAGGAGAGAAGAAGAAGGAGGAGGAGAGGTGTGTGGTTCCCAAGGAGGAAAACAATCAGACTGACTGTTATTGCAATGCTTTGGGGAATTGCTAGAGAGCAGGACAGAGGGAGATGGCTCTGGTTGAAGAAGGAAGGAGAAGGGTTTGCCAGCACATCTCATCCATTGGAGAGGGTTTGAAAGATGGAGGGGGGGAGCTGTTAGAGCTGAGCCCCCCCTTCCTGTCCCCTGCTTCCCCTCTGTGGGAGGCCAGAAAGCTCTCCTAGGTCCTGGGAGGGGGAGGAGGGGGGCAGCCCCAGAGCCTCCCCTCCCTCCAGCCTTTTGCTATTAAAAGCCTGGCAGCTGCCAGATGGCAGCTGAAGTGGGGCCCAGAAATAGCTGTCCGGGCAGCCTCTTGGCTAGAGTTGAGTCTTTGTTGGCTTTAAGCCCTCCCCACCCCCACCCCCACCTCCCAGGCTTCAGTCTTTTCTCCTGGTCCTTATTGTTCTTGCGGCCCACAAAGGCTTCCTTAGGGGCCCACTTGGTGGCTCAAAACAAGCCAGCCACTGGGTAGATGTCTGTCTGTCTGTCTGTCTGTCTGTAACCCCAAGAACTGTGCGAGCAAGAGGTCCTTCTCTGCCCTGAGCAACCACTGCCAGAAGAATGGCTGTCTGGTGAGGCGAGTTGTCGTTACCTGGAGAGACCTAGCCTGGAGACCTCTGGGCCTTCACTGTCGGGGGGCTCTTGTTGGGAACTGTGGTCTAGAGGTGGAATTGCTTTTCCAGGCTTTGGGCTTTGCTCAGTTCAGAGTGGGCAAAGTGGCTGAATCCACAGAGCTTTCAGGCAAGAGAAGTCCTTGTGCCGAATCTACTCCTGGTAGTGTCTTTCTCTGCGTTTCCTTTGGAGTTTTTCCTTCTCAGACTTCCACTGCGAAAACTAGGTTGGAGCTAAACATTGCGTGGATTCTCCAAGGAAGGTCTTGGAAAGATCTTGAGTCCTTTCTCTTGGCTGCTCCACATCCTGCTATTGCAAGACCTCTACAAGAGTTTGGCCAAAAAGCAAATCTCTCCTGTAAAAGAAAGGTTTGCAACAGCTTGAAGAACATTTCAAATGCCAGGAAAGCCATTTGGAAGTTCTAGGAAGTTATGGCCAGTTTATCCTGCTATGGTCATAGAGTAGACCATTCTGTCAATGACTCAAATGCTTTGTCAACATGGTGCTTAACTAATCTGACAACCCTGAGGACTCATGGCCTTGGGTGGAGAAGTCCACAGGGAAGGAAGGGTGATGGTCCCCAAGTGGATAAAACCATCCCGCTTGAGTCCACCTTGATGAAAGGCAGCAGCATCTTCCATCCTGGCCTGGGAATGATGAAGAGGACTTTGTGTGCCAGAAAGGCTCAGGACCAGAAAGTGACTCACAGACCTGGATTAGTGGTCCAGGGGTCACACTGCAATGTGGAAGGCAAATGGAAGGCCACACCCTTTTTATATGGTTCCCAGGACAATCTTCATGGCTGGTCGCCAAGAGGAGAGCCAACCATCGGAATTGGATATGGCACTTGAAGAGGAAGGAGAAGGAATTATGGGCTAATTGTGGGGTGGTGGAGGGGATCAGGGTTTCTTTTATTCCCACAGGAGGGCCGTAGGCACCGCGTCCTCTCTGGCGTTTTGACCACCCGGCAGAATGTTGGTTTTTTGTGCCAGTGTTCCTGGTGGGCATTTGCCCCCATTTCAAGATGCCTTGATTGATGGTCTTTCTTCCTGGCTTTCTTTCAGGGCTGAAAACTGGGGGCGGTTCCTCTGGGGCACCTGGGACCACCTTCCACTACACCTTCCATGGGGACCCTCACGCCACCTTTGCTTCCTTCTTCGGGGGTTCCAACCCCTTTGACATCTTCTTCTCCAGCGGCCGTTCTCGGATCTTCAACGGATTCGACCATGAGGACATGGACGTGGATGACGACAACGACGACCCGTTCGGCCCCTTCAGCAGGTTTGGCTTCAACGGCCTCAGCGGTGTCCACCGGCGGCACCCAGAGCCCATCCACATGCGCCGGAAGGTGCAGGACCCGCCCGTGGTCCACGAACTGAAGGTCTCCCTGGAGGAGATCTACCACGGTGCGACCAAGCGCATGAAGATCACGCGCCGGCGGCTCAACCTGGATGGCAGGACCATGAGGACGGAGGACAAGATCCTGAACATCGTCATCAAGCGCGGGTGGAAAGAAGGCACCAAGATCACATTCCCAAAGGAAGGAGACGCCACACCAGACAACATCCCTGCCGACATCGTCTTCATTGTGAAGGATAAGCCCCACAGCCACTTCCGGCGGGACGGGACAAATGTCATCTACACCTCTATGATCAGTCTTAAAGAGGTGAGCCCCCCCTCCCCCATTCAGGACAGGTGGCCTGGTGGTTTCCTTGTGGTTGAGGCTATGCGCCTCTTGCGCTTCCATTTGCCAGATGGGTGGGGGCACCACTGAGGCTGGGTGGGGTGGCAGTGGTGCATTTCTCTCAGCCACCATCACACCCGTTTTCTTCTCCCAAGGAAGGAGTGTCGGCCCAAGCTTTCCCTGTGTAGGAAATGTAATAAGGCAGCCGCCTTTTGGCAGGGAGGCGGGCGGGCGGGGTTGGTGATGGGATGTATGGAAGGCAGGAAGGAAGGAAGGGTTGGTGATGGGATGTATGGATGGGAGGGAGGGAGGGAGGGAGGGAGGAGCAGGTGGTCTGTGCTTCAGAGCCATCCTCAGGTTTCTCCCGTATTTCCCTGAAAAGAAGACCAGGTCTTATATTACATTTTTTTCTCCAAAAGACACATGATTAGGGCTTCTTTTCAGGGGATTTCTTATTAAATATGCCTGTTACAATAGCAATAGGAATCCTCTTTATATATACTGCCCCCTGGTGCTTAGCGCAGTCTCTGGGCGGTTCACAAGTTAATTAGCATTGACATATTGACTGAGGAAGATTCACATTTAGACACAACCACGTCCGTTCGTTATCAAGTGCGCATGTTATTTGTACGTTGCGTTTGTACTTGGATGGGTCATTTGGCAAGAAGTCTTGAGTTCATCTGTTTACACAGGTGTTTCCTTCTCAGCCAAAGGCACTTGGGTAGTTACAAATTGTTAATTATAATTTATATTATCATGTATTTTAAATATTAATGTCAATAATATTTATATTTAATAATATATTAATATCATTTTATAATTTGATATGTCCATTGTGTGTTGCAATGGATGTACTACCAACAAATGCATCCGTCTGGCTGACACAACTGGGTGTTGTTGTTTTTTTTTGGGGGGGGGGGGGTTTGGGCTTATATGGCAAGCATCCTGAAAAATCATGCTAGGGCTTATTTTCTGGTTAGGTCTTATGGGGGGGGGGAGGGATATGATGGAGAAAGCTACGTGCATAAGCAGCTATATGTCTGTAAATGTGCAGACCTGGAGTGTGGAGAGGTGCTGACTGTGAGAGAGCCATGAGGGCAGCAGCTGAGCAACAGCGTTCTGTGAAACTCTGGTGTTCTAGTCTTGCCTGCCACATGACCACAGAAAGGCCTTTGGCTGTCAAGGAAGCTGAGGACGACCTCTTGCGAAGGAGACCTTGACCTCTTTGGAAGTGAGGCTGCCAGGCCCTGGGATGGCTTGTGGCTCCATGAAAGGCAGTCTTTTCCAGGGAGAATTTGGCAGCCAGCTGGCCCTGCTCTCTGTCCCGTCTCCCCTCCTCCTCCTCCTCCTCCTCCTCCTGCTGCTGGGGAAGAGGTGCCACCACCACCACCGGAGGAGGAGGAGGAGGAGGAGGAGCGCCTCCTTTGGGCTTCCCACCTCTCTTCCTCCCTCGGAGCCTTCCGGTTGACTCTAACGCCGCCACCCCCCCTTCTCTCTCTCTCCCCCTCCCTCCCTCCCTCCCTCCTGCAGGCCTTGTGCGGCTGCACCGTCAACATTCCCACCATCGACGGGCGGGTCATCCCCCTGCCCTGCAGCGACATCATCAAGCCCGGCACGGTGAAGAGACTGCGGGGCGAGGGCCTGCCTTTCCCCAAGGTGCCCAGCCAGCGGGGAGACTTGATTGTAGAGTTCAAGGTCCGCTTCCCGGACAGAATAGCGCCGCAGACCCGGCAGATCCTCAAGCAACACCTGCCCTGCTCTTAGAACCCAGACCCTGGCTGCCCGCCCGCCCACCCGCCTGACCTCTGGCCAGCAATAGTCCACATGCACGCGCATGTGCTGCGGCACCCTTGGCTGCACAAGGCAAGGGGTTCGGCCGTGCCTCTCACTGCAACCCCCACCCCCCCTTCCCCAGGGTCACTCTGGCCTGGCTTGCGTGCCCTCCCTTTCTGCCCCCGGCAGCTCACCGCGCTCAATACCAGGGGTTGCCTTCTGGGTCTGGGGTGGCAGCTTCGTGTGAGCCCATGGCCCACCGCGGGAGGGTTTCTGCTTTGTAGGCTCTGGCTGGTGAGCCACAGAGGCTGCTGTGCCGTGCAGCACAAGGGCTGTGTGAGTGTGAGTGTGTGAGTGTGAGTGTGGTCCATAGGACTCTCTTTGCCTTCTGTCTCCTCCCCCAGGTGGCCTGGCCTTTTTCTAGGGTGCTCTTTCTTGGCCAAGGGCTTTCTTCCCAACGGCCGCTCAGGCGCTTGAAGCCGGGCCAGCCCGGATCTTGGCCTGCCGCCGTCCTTCCACAGTCTCAGCCTTTCTTGTAGGATGGGTTGGAGGCCGGCCCTCCCGTGGCCTCTTCTCCCCCTGGCTGCTTAGTCATTTCTTGGTCTCCCTCCCCGTGAAGCCGGAGTGGTGCGCCTCATGCTCTCTTGCAGGATCTGTGCCTTTGTGGGCCCCTTTGGCCACAATGCCACGGGAGGCAGAGGAGGGACCCAGCCCCACCTCAAATCCTCTCAGCAGGCCTTTGGGAATGGAAGGTCCCCCCAATTCACACACCCACAGCATCCTTGGAAGAACTGGCCTCCTCCTGGCTGTGCCGAGGGCCCCTGCGGGGTTGATCCCAACGTCTCTGAGCAGATGGGAGGGAGGGAGGGAGGGAGGAAGGTGATTCCTTGCCGTGCATGAGAACCCAAGCATGGAGAGGGAGGCTTTTAGGATCCCAGCCAGAAGCCAATGAGGCCATTGGGGTGGGGGCCTGGCTGCATTTTAGGAGCCTCGTTCGCCCGTCCATCCATCCCTACTGGCACTTGTCTCTCCCCCCCTCCCCGGCCACCTGGGCTTCCAGGGGGAGCAGGAAGACTTGGGCTGTGTGTGCAGAAAAGGGGATGTGAACTCGGTTTGGGTGAAGCGTGCACTTTTTACAACTCTTCAGAGGGAAATGCTCTTTTCAAAAGGGACACTTGGTCTCCGTGCCACATCCGGATGTTACTTCATTGGCAGGGACAACCTGGAGGCATTGAATGGGCCGGATCCAGGAAGGTCCCCAACCGTTCTTTCACCAACGGGACCTTGCTCTCCTTCCATGTCCCCCTCCCCTCTCCAACCCAATTAAAATCAGGTGCCAAAACTTTCCTCCGGGGGACTCCTGGCTTTCTCTTTTCCAAAAGAAACAGTTGACATATTTTATTCTGGTTTGCTCTGGAGTTTCTCCAGGGTCTTGTTCTTTTGCCAAGGTTAATGTGCCCAGCGATGGGTGCCCCACCCATGCCCAACTTTTGCCTGGTTTTTAGAGCTGATGCCGAGCTGCCCTGACTACATCTGTGGTAGAAGGACGGAACAGCTGAATGCACGGGGCAGCCAGGTCGGCGGCATCCTTGAGAGCGGTACAGAGTCTAACCCATCTGTGTGCAATTTTATTTTTGAGGGAGAAGATTTAAAACTGTTGTGCAGCGTTGAACTTATCAACCAGTTTGAATGGTTAAGAAGACAATGGCTTTTTTTTGCCCTTCCCCTCCAACGACATGATGTGTGTGTGTGTGTTATTTTTAAGTACAAAAAACCTTAAGCTGGTGATGAGCAAGTGAGGGGGGAGAAGGTGCTATAAGCCCCCCCATGGGGTGTTTTCTCCCTTCCTGGGAGGCCCTGCGTGGTTTTATAGAGTTTTTGTATGTGTCTCTTTTTTTGTAATGTCCCGTATTAATATTTAAAAAATAAAGTATTTTAAAAGTAATCCCTCTTTGTAAATCCAGTGTCTTTTGGGATGATGCTCCCATGATGCTGGGTGAGGGGGGGGGGGCAGGCGGTGGTGGTGTCTTGGTCTGTTTCAGGGAACCCAAGAGGACCCAGTGGTTGAAAGAAGCTTACCGGCACGGCCGTGCTGGCAGTGGCCTCTTGCCTCCTCCTCCTCCTCCTCAGTTGGCAACAGAGAGGAGCTTTTCTACCCCAGAGGTGAGCAGACCTACAGGCCGGCCGACCTGAGACCTTTGGCCTGGCTTTAACTCCTCCAGCTCCCTGGGATTCTGCTGGCCCAGGGGAAGGCCACATGAGCTACTGGCCCAGGCCCTGACGGCTCCCACGGAACAAGCGGCAGTGAACAGACGTGGGGCTCCGGGTGGGTTTCCAGGGCAGGATGCTGTCTTCTAGGCCCTGCTAACCTGGCCAGTGAGTCTGGGATCTGCAGTCTAGCCCTATCCAAGGGCTCAAGGACGGCGCCCACTGACCCCAGGCAAGCCCTGGAGTATGGACATGTTTATTTTTATTTATTTATTTTTCCAATTTTTATACCGCCCTACTCGGATTGGGCCGACTCAGGGTGGTTCACAAGCACAGAGAAACAACAAATTTATAAACACAACATGTAAACATAGGAAAAAATAATAATCAGCACTGTATCAACACCACAAAACATCTCAACATCATTACATAATCAAAATTCAATAGGTATCAATTTCAACAACAATAAGAAATTACAGAAATCATCAAATTTACACAAAAATTAGAACAATACCAACAGTCCAGCCGCCGCTGCGGCTTTTAAGCCCCCTGCCCCAGTGCAGCCTCAGGACGCAGGTGGAGAGTGTCCCGGGCTGGGCGCGGCAGCCGCCTCTTCCCCCGGCCGCAGGTGTCTTGGCGGCGGCGGCGGGGAGCGAAATGTCCTGCTGGGCTTGATGGGAGCCTTTGCATTCAGCTCCCTACTTTGACTGAGGTGGGTGTACAGCAGATGCAGAGGAGTGAGTGGGGTATGCCATCCATGTTGGGTTCTGATTTCTGCTCACCTCGTTGGGAAGACTTCTCCCGACTTCAGCAGGAACCAGCCTTGGGCGACCAGCCTTGCCTCTGCCTCTGCCTCTGCCTCTGCCTCTGCCTCTGCCTCTGCCCTGCCCTGCCCTGCCCTGCCCACTGTTTAACTCAGGGGGTGAAGGTGTTGGTGCTGCCATACCAAGGAGAGGTTCAATATCGCGGTCTTGCCCTTCAGAGGCATCTAACTCGGTCCTACTTCTCATAAATTCTCCTTGATTCATCAAAACGGAAACGCTCATCAATCTGACTCCACCTGTTTCTCATTCATTAGCTTAGAGTTTTTGCTGGCAGAGGCTTAGCCAAGTTCTGTGTTAGAGTCCAGCTTGTGCATTTCCTTTTTGGTATTGGCTTAAGCCAATAGGGCCACAGTGGTTTAGTGGTCAAGACTCTGAGCTGCACAACCGGAAGGTCAACAGGTCAGCAGTTTGAAACCTGAGTGCTGTGTGATGGAATGAGCTCTTTCCCAGCTCTTGCCAACCTAGCAGTTTGAAAGCAAGAAATTGCAAGTAGATAAATAGGGACCACTTTGGTGGGAAGGTAACAGCGCTCCGTGTGCTCTGGTGTCTAGTGATGCCTGCCACATGACCACGAGAACGTCTGCAGAAGCAGACAACACTGGCTCTTGGGCTTAGAAACAGATGAGCACTGACCCCTAGAGTCGGATACGACTGGCTTTCAAGCAAGGGAAACCTTTACCTTAAATAGGTACCACTTTGGCAGGAAAGGTAACAGCATTCCAGCATCTAGTCATGCTTGCCTCATTGACCATGGAAACATCTGCAGATGCAGACAGCACTGGCTCTTGGGCTGTAAACAGAGATGAGCACTGAACCCTAGAGTCAGACATGACTGTCTTTGAAGCAAACAAACAAACAAAACACCCCCCCCCCACACACACACAACAACAACAACCCTTAGGCATAAGCCAGGCTTCCAAAGACTTTACTGTGCTCCATGTTTCACACTCTGCCATGCCATCGTTCAAGTGGTATTTTGCGTGTGGTGTCTTTGGTTGGCAATCTGTTCCAAAGAGAATGTGGCATTCGTCATTGCTGTCGGGCAACTCAGCATCTGCAAGCAGGTCCCTGGCCGTCATCTCAAAGGAGATCTCAGTTTCCTTCCAACCATTCCATGCTGTTCAGGAGTATGTGTGACACTCCGCTTGTGCAAGGTGCCTCGTTCCCCTAGGACATAGGTGCCCAAACTATGGCCTGTGGGCCGGATCCAGCCCCTGACACCAATTCATCTGGCCCATGCTGCTGCTGGAAGTGGAAGTAAAATGCACCCGTACATAAAATGCACGTTTTACTTCTACTTCCAGGAGCAGCAAGGACGTCGTGGGCCAAATGAATTGGTGTTGGGCACCAGATCCGGCCCACAGACCATAGTTTGGGCAACCCTGGTTTAAGCAGAGAAAATGGCAGTCTAAAAATCTTATCTCGTCCTGTTGCAAAACAGATTGCACTTTATCGACCATGGTATCCTTCTGGAAAGGCTCCAAGAATTGGGGATCCAGGGCACTGTGTGGTCCTGGTTTTCCTCATTTCTGAGGGGCCGGTGTGGTTGGAGGGCGAGGGGTCCAGCCCAAGGCACCACCACCACCACCACCATACGTGTACCATTCATTTGAAAATCCAAGCCAATTTGTTCTGAGATTGTCTCAAAAAGTCCCTCTGTTCCGCGCATTCCTGTCTTGGGCAATTCAGAGCCTCTTCTGAGGTTAATTTCCCCCCACTGTTCCTGTAAGGAAGACCACATTTAGTTTATTATCTAAATTAAATTCAGTCAGCTTTAAGTTATCAAACATATTTAACAAAACAGTTATGTGCTTTTCACAGTCCTTCTTTAGAATTAAGCCCCAATCTCCCGAGTTCCCTGATCCAGACAGCTTGTCATTTAAAACTGGTAAAGTCATAGGTTTTTCTCCTGAGCATTTAATATAGCTTTGGCAAAATATAGCGTACATTCTTTTATGTACACAATTTGCTGTTCTGATAAGCTTTCACAGATCATGGCTGTTGTTAAGGTTAAGGAAGCATTTTTTGGGGCCAGTTTTACCTTGGCTCTTGCATCCGTTTCTGTCTCCTGGTACAGTACATTACTTTCAGTACAGTTATGAATTTAGAGGGCCCTCAAGCTAATTTTTAGTCTAGTTTTCCTCTGAGGAAAAATTAGCAGAAATAAGCTTTGGACGTTTCCCAGAAACAACTTCTCTTCTAATCAAAAAGCCATCCTTGTATTTCTGAATGAGTTGAGTTATTGATCTCAGAAAAAAAAATGGGTGTTCTTTTTAAAAAAACAAAGGACAAGCATCTCTCTCCAGCTAGTTAAAGTGAGGTGAGGGAGAAAAATATATATCGCAATATTAGAAAACAATTAAACATGGGAAATAATGGTTAACTAACTACTCTGTCTGGGCCCATAACTTCTTGGGAAATTTCAACCATTGCTTTTAGGAGCAGTGATGGGATGTAACCGGTTCGCACCAGTTCGCCAGAACCGTTAGTAACTTTTCCCAGTGTCCCGGAGAACCGGTAGCAGCTTTTGGGAGAAACCACCTTCGGGGCTTACCTTTTCACTGGTTCCCCCACTGTGCATGCGCACCAAGCACTTGGTGTGCATGCATGCCTACAGTGCTTGGAACGGTATGCACAGCCTCCTTGCTGTCCTCCCAAGCGGGGAGGAGGAAGAGAAGCTGCTAGCCTGAAGCTCCCTATAGCCTGAAGCTCCCCAGGGCAAGTGACTCACCTTTGGATGTGGTGTGTCTGTGTGTATTTTAATTTGTATTTAATACCTTTACCTATATTGAAGCACTACCACAGCTCCTAAAAAGGACTGGTGGCCTGGCCTGGGGTTTTTAAGTAAAGTCTTGGAGTTACCTCATCTGTAAGCTACACCTGTGCTGTTCCAATTGCTGTTTCAACTGGAGACCCCTTAAGGAGGTACAGCTGTTTTACATTTACATTAAGGTATATTATCCTAGAGAACTGGTTTGGCAAAGACTTAGTATCTAGCTTCTTTAACTGTTGAAAAGTTGAAAAGTGCCAAAATGAAGCCATCTTGTGGTGAGTTCATTCTGTAGTTCCTTCCATCTGACCTAGTGTGAGAAAGATTAGCCAGACTAAGCTTTAAGCTCTGGTTTAAAAGCTCTGGTTGATTTGTGTTTGGGGCGGGTGGGTAGGGGGTTTGCATTTTAACGTATTTTTTATGTTATTTATTTATTTAATTTATTTATGGGTTTGTGTTGTGGGTGGGTGGGTTGAGGTGTGTGTGTGCTTATTTTTATTTTATTATCTATTATTTATTATTTATTTTTTTCTTTGGCCCCACCCACAACATCATGATGTCATGATGGCATGACATCATGATGTCATGACTTTAGCTCCGCCCACACTGTGATGACATCATGGTGGGGCAGTAAAATTTTTGACATCTCACCACTGGTTAGGAGAGTGTATGTGGTAGAAAAACAGCAGCAGCATTGAAACATGACGAGATCAGCTCAAACTCTCCTCTGTCTCAAAGCACCCCTTTGGTTCTTTTAAAAAATAAACAATCCAGTACTTCTCATGATTAAAGTACCCTACAAGATTTAAATTAGGAAAAAAGGAAGCGTTATTCTTCCATTTCCCTATCAAACCCTGGAATGCCAGAACGTAGACAGACCGACAGACAGATCTGCCTTTCTTGTTTTAACACAGGAAAGGGGGGGGGGGGAAGTAAAAATTGTTCCTTTTTATTTTTATAACTTTTTTTGGTGATCATCATCTTTAATCTATTTTCCCTTCGTATATTAAAGCTTTGAGCTTGTACAGAAGATGTTTTATACTTTTCATTTAGAGCATAGACTGGTGGGAGAATTCCAGTTCCTTTATTGGCACCTAATCTACCCATTGCTCTTTCCTACCTGATCTGGTTGGTTTGTAAGCCTAAACAGCCAGGGATTGAAAACTATCATGGATTCCTCTAGCCTGGAGCAGGACCTCCTGTACTCTGAAGCAGCACAAAGGTCTGATGCTGGCTCCCTGAATGGGTGGAGGTCTCTGCCATGTGGAACGGGTCCCTATGGGTAGTGGGATCATGGGCTTTGTGATCCTTCCAGCCTTTCAACAAGGGGTGGGGTGGGGTTTCCTTTCTCTCTCTCTCTCTCTCTCTGGCACTCCAGCCCTTTTAGCTACAGAGGCTCCTGCAAGGAGAGGCTCTTCTCTCCACACCTCGTGCCCCTCTGGGTGCTTTGAACTGGGTCTTCTGCCGCTGCCCCTTGCCTTGGGCTGGGAGAGTAGCAGAGTGTGATGGACAAGGTGGCAAAGTCTGGCACACTTGGAAGGCTGTGTTTCTGAACCAACCTAGGCTATGCCTAAGGGCTTGTGTCAGACCCAAATGGGTGTCCCTTCCCTCACGTGTACCAGCGCACATGGCCTCCGGGTTGGTCAACCAGGCTTTTGCCCAGCCTTTCCTGAAGATGGCACAGCTCTTGAACTCTGGCTGGGGCTTGCCTACAACCCACGGGCCACCTGGAGACCACTTCCCGGTGGAGAACTGGCTTCAGGCAGCCGAGAAGGGGGGGGGGCATGGGCAGTGAAGCATGGGAGCCAGGGCTTTCATCCAGTGGTGGGCATCAGCAGGTTCACCCCAGTTCGCCAGAACCGGTAGCAGGCATTCTGGCTCCCCCCCCAATCCAAGTTTTTGAATAAAGTAGTCCTAATTTGTGTATGATGCAGGGCTTTCCCCTTGGCCACGCCCACCATGCCACACCCACAGTGTGGTAGTAAATGTTTTTGGAGTCCACCACTGGTTTCATCCCTGCCAGACCAGTAGAGTCTGGCCAGGTTATCTTGCTATGGTCATAGAGCAGTGTTTCCCAAATGCTGGTTTTTGGACTTGAATTCCCAGAAGCCGAAGTCATTTCCCCAAAGCACTGATCAGTCAGTGTACTGACTGAGGCTTCTGGGAATTGAAGTCCACTAGTGGGCTGTGTACCCCTTGTTGGGAACCACTGTCATAGAGTGTACCCTACTGCCAGTGACTCAATGCCGAGTTAACATGGTTAACTAACCTGGCTGACCACTCTGAGGACTTTGGGTGGCAGTCCACAGGAAAGCATGAGGGTCCCCAAGTGGATTAAGTCCTACTTGAATCCATCTTGATGGAGGGCAACAGCTTCCTCCATCCTGCCCTGGTGATGATGAAGAGGACTTTGTGTGCTAAAAGGGCTCAGGACTAGAAAGTGACCCATGGAACTGGATCCGTGGTCCTATGGGTACCAAATTGCCACGTGGAAGGCCAATGGAAGGCCACAGCATTCTTATACACTAGTTGAATTTTTTTTGGGAATAGCAGCCGTGTGAGTCTGTGGTTCAGGCATATCAGAAAACAAAAACACTGCAGCACTTTAAAGACTAACTGTTATATTTTTAGGCTTATCAGAAAATTAAAAACAACAACAGTGTAGCACTTTAAGTGGACTTGATCCATGAAAGCCAACAATAAAAATATAGCAGTTAGTCTTTAAAATGCTGGTGTTTTCTTTGGTCCCCCCCACCCCGATATCCTGAACCACAGACTAACACGGCTACTATTCCAAAACATTCAAGTATGAAGGGTGTTATATTTTTACTGTGAGCTTTTGTGGATCAAGTCTGAAGAAGTGGACTTGATCCATGAAAGCTCACAATAAAATATAACCGTCTTTAAAGTGCTGCAGTGTCCCCCCCTTGATATGCATTATTAAATTGCTCCTAGGATAATCTTCATGACTGATCACCATCAAGAGAGCCAATAATAAGAACTGCTTGTGGCACTTAAAGAAGAAGATGATGATGATGATGATGGCAACCAGCAGAGGGGTGGCTTTGGGACCAGGTTCCCTCCTTAGCCTCAGATTCTAACCGTGGAAATTGCCAACTTCATCAGCTGACAGTGGAGGGAAAATGAAGCCAGAGCTTCGATGCGTCTGCTGCACATGCAGTGGTTCCTGCTGTGGTTCTTCAAGTGCTTCTTTAAAAATATGGAGCCTGTGATTACAGCTTCCAAAAGCAGAGTTTGGCCAAGTTAGTGCTTCCCAGAACCCCCCAAGCCATAGGAACACCCACTGGCTGTGTGATTGCCGGGACCGCGTCCCAAAACTCCGGGGGGAAAGGTCACTTTTTCTTGCTCTGGCCGCGAGTGTCCACTAGATGGAGGTGCAGCCTTTTCGGCAGGCACATGGCAGAGCCTGGTGGGCCACTGGGATCCCTGGTGAGAGCCCCAAGGATCCTCCAGAGGAGGCTGGTCAGCAAAAAGTAAGATGGCCAAGGGTCTCCCTCCCCCAACCCGAAAGAAAGAAGGGAAGGAAGGAAGAAGAGAAATAATAACGATAATTTCATGTCAGAAATTATTCTGGGTTGAAAGGTTTTTTGCGGAAGAAACATCGCTCAGGGAATGCACAAATGAGGCTCCTTTCATGTCCCCAAGAGCTGTGACAGAGACGGGCACGCAATCTGTCATGCAGTACCCGGGACTTGAACTGCCGACTGGCCAGCCTTGCAGCTAACAAAGGTGAGCTTCTTAAGCACGGAGCCACCACAGCCTTAAGAAGTGAAATAAAAGAAGAGATGGCAGATGAGGACCTCTGTGTGCTCATGGGGACCTCTTGAAAAAAGTCAGAGTTCAAGAACATCTGTATACTAACAAGCGCATGGCTAGCAGAAGAAGTCATGGAGGAGAGATTGAGTGCTGATGGACAAGGGTGTCTGAGGCCTTCCTTAGAGCAGGACCACTGCATGAGTGCAGGGGCAACATTCCCAGGGCAGGGGTCGGGGGCCACTGGAGTCGGTGGGAGAGGGAAGAATGGGCCACATGGTCTTATGCTGTTAATGTCCTTGCTGGGCCCAGCTCTGGTGTTACCCTCAGCGCCCCATCTGTGTTGTGGGTCTGTTGCAGAATCACACCTGCTCCAGTTTTGAAAGAGAGTCTGAAAATCCCTGTGCCTGTTTTTCAGCATAGAAAAACTCGAGAAGGGAGTGGAAAGCCTGCCCAGGTGTATTTCCATTTCTCAGGACAGAAGAGTGTAACATGATGGATGTGCAAATAACTCTTGACTGAGTGGAAATGTGGAGAACACAGAGGCATGGGACTGGAAATTCCACTTAAATTTCATACTAATTGGAATGGCAGACAGCATGCAGGGAGTCCTCACCCCCCCTTCCCGAGCATCGGTAAGCCTTAGCTGCCCTTGAGAAGGAGGAGGGATTGAGCACTCTGCCCCTTTGGCCTCAGTGAGGACAGCTCTGGAGTTGTGGCACCAGAGCTCAGCCATGGTGAGGAGGGGGCGCAGGGACTGGTTTTGCTGGAGGTTTGCTCCTGAGCCTTCCTGTCGTTTGGATGAGGACCCAGGAAGGGGAAGAACACCTTGTATGGCCATCTTGGCTCTTCGTTTGGGTCCAGATCAAACCCTGGACGGCCAAAATGAAGCCACTTTCTTGGCTTTGTCATTGGCCAAACTTAAGTCGTCATCGTCCTTGACATGGGATCCCCGTTTCGCTCGCCTAAACAAGGGTCGGAAATGCCGACCCTTGTTTAGGCGCTTTGCGATGGAAGTTTGGGCAAACTCCCAAACTCCCATCGCAAAGCGCCTAAACGGGCATCAGGGAGGGGGGAATTCGGAAAAGCCGACCCTTGCCCAGGCGCGTGAAACGGGGATCCCACGTTAAGGTAAGGGATCTAAGTGGGGGGTGGCACCCCCCCGCTTTAATACCTTGCCTTGATGTGCGATGCCCGTTGCTATACCCGTTTGGTAAAAGAGGCTCCCGCTGGCGTGCCTTTTCGCGCTCGTGCGAGCGCCTCTTCTCAGGTTTTTTTTAGTGTTGTTGGATCAATGTATCGAACAATGTTAAAAACCGGACAACGTCATGACTCGTGGAACCATGTCATAACATTGTCCGGGGTTCTAGTGTACCTGGTTACTTCCTGTTTTGCTAAACAGAATTGGCAGGAAGGTTGTAATATAATATTTAAATTAACTAGCAGCATATAGGAATCTGTGTATCAAATTTGATAATGTCCCAGAAACCCTTCGCTAATATTTAATCCCCTGCGATGGGTGTCTAACAGATGGATGTACTGTATTTGATTTCTGCTATCTCCCTTTCAATCCTAGTTCTGTAATTTCTCTGTTCCAGAATTGTAACTTTCAGGATTTGGATAGAGTGTCCAGTTAGATTGAAGATGAGGGGTGTGTGTGTGTGTGTGTGTATGTATTTTTATTTTATTTGTTTATTTTATATTTTTTCTTTGGCTCCGCCCACACTGTGATGACGTCATGGTGTGATAGCAAATTTTTTGACAACCCACCCTTGCTTCTGGGCCTGTCTTGTAGTAGATCACTCCTGGGTATTCGTCTAGCCCGGTTGATTTGTTCTTTGACCATATTGGATGGGCATTGTAGTTCGGGAAATGCATTTTGGAAGTCCTTGAGCTTGGCATCCCTGTCCCTGTGTGGGTCTGAGCAGATGCGATTGCACCCGAGGGCTTGGCTGAAGACGATGGGTTTTGTTGTGTGTTCTGGATGGATGCAGGCAGGTACGTCTTTCCCTGGGTTTGCGATATAGTCTGGTCCTGAGATGTCCATTTTGTAGTTTCACATACGTAATAATAAAAAATGCTGACAGGAGAATAAAGCGAAAAGCAAAGCAATCACACTTATCTGTGGCCCTTAGTGCACTCTCTGGGTGGTTCACAAATTAATTAGCAAATCTGACTCATTTGAAATGTGTCCTTGGAAGAGAGCTCACAGGGACCAGAGATTGCCAGAGAGATGAACAAGTGGTTTCTAAATCAAATCAAGCCCAAATCCTCCCTAAAAGCTAAAACGAATAAACCAAGGCTACTGTACTTTCGATAGATCACACGAAAATAAGGCTCAGTGGAAAAGATGATATAATGCTGAGGAAAGCTGAAGTCAGCAGGAAAAAAGAAAGACTGAACATGAGATGGATTGACTCCATCAAGGAAACCACAGTTTGGAAAAACTGAACAGGCTTATTAATGACAAGACCTTTTGCAGGTCAGTGATTCATAGGGTCACCCTAAGCTGGAAGGGCTTGCCCCCCCCCCCCCATGGAAGGGAAAAACCTGGGCTCTTGTCAGGCACCACCTGCTAATAACAATAACAATAACAATAACAATAACAATAACAATAACAATAACAATAACAATAACAATAACAATAACAATAACAATAACAATAACAATAACAATTTTGTGTCAGAAATTATTCTGGGTTGACAGTTTGCTGGAGAAACTCCACTCAGGGAACGCCCAGATGATGATCCCAAGAACTGGGACAGAGATGGGCGCTCCAGGGATTGGGGATCCAGGGCACTGTGTTGGTCTGGTTTTCCTCATTTCTGAGGGGCCGGACCCAGTCAGTGCGGCTGGAGGGTGAGAACTCCAGCTCTAGGTCCCTTCAATATGGGGTGCCTCAGGGCTCGGTACTCTCACCTCTCCTATTTAACATCCACATGAAGCCACGGGGTGAGGTATCACCAATACGCAGATGACACCCAGCTGTATATGTCAGCCTGTGGAGATCCAATTGATGCAGGAGAAGTCCTATCCAGGTGCCTGGAGGCTGTCAAGGTCTGGATAGGGGACAACGGGCTACAACTGAATCCCGGCAAGACTGAGTGGCTGTGGGTAGGGGGCCCTGTGTTACCTCGGGAGTTACCAGCTTTGGTTCTGGATGGGGCAGTTCTGCCCCAAACAGACCCGGTGCGTAATCTGGGGGTCCTCCTGGACTCACGACTACTGTTCGAAGAGCAGGTGGCAGCCGTGGCCAGGAGGGCTTTTGCACAACTTCATGTAATATGCCAGTTACACCCACTCCTGGATCGGGACTCCTTGCTCATCGTCACACACTCTCTGGTCACCTCCAGACTTGATTACTGTAATGCGCTCTACATGGGGCTGCCCTTGGCGACCATTCGGAGGCTCAGCTGGTCCAGAATGCGGCGGCCCGGGTAGTGATGGGGTGCGGGCGTTATGCTCGTCCCTCACCACTGCTTCGGGAGCTGCACTGGTTGCCAGTATGTCTCCGGGTGCAGTTCAAGGTGCTGGTCATTACCTTTAAAGCCCTACATGGTAGTGGGCCAGGATACTTAAGAGACCGCATCGTCCCAAGGACATCTGTCCGTCCCACCAGGGCGGATCGGAGAGGCTCTCTTATCATTCCATCGGCTAGAGAGGCGCATCTCTCTAGCACCAGGAGGAGGAGAGCCTTCTCTGTGGCCGCCCCGGCCCTTTGGAACCTCCTGCCAACTGAGTTACGTCTACAGACGGAGCTCCTGCCCTTTCGGAAGGGCCTAAAAACCTGGCTGGCAGGGCAGGTGTGGGGCTCCAGGAATTTGGGGTCCCATGTTGGGTGGTTGATCTGATGGCATAGCCACCCCTCTCTCCCTCTTTTAAACTCTTGTAAACTTTTAAACCTTTTAAATCTTTGAGGTTTTTTTTGGTAAATATATAGTTTAATTTAAAAAATTGATTTGGTTTCTGGCTTTGTGGGGTACTGGTTTGTAAGTGGGATTTTTTTTAAGTTCTGAAATGTTTTGTGTATTATGCAAGTTTGATTGTAGCTGTATATTTTGTGTTCTTTTTGTATTATTGTTAGCTGCCCAGACTTGCTTAGGCAAGTGGGACAGCATAAAAATAGAACAATTAAATTAAATTAAATTAAATTAAATTGAATTAAATGCAGTCCCTGGGCCTCGAACTGCTGACTTGCCAGCCTTCCAGCTAACAAGGTGAGCTTCTTAGCTGCTGCAGCTCCTTCCACCTGCTAAAAGAGGGTCCTCTTCCTACCAGTTACCTTTGCAGAAGCTAACACCCCCCCCCGCCCCCTGCCCCATCTTGGGCTCTGTCCCACTGGGGAAGGGCAAGGCAGGGTGGCTTCCGTCCCCAAGGAGAGGCTGAGCCGAGCCGAAGGCAGCCCTTGGGTCTCAGGAGAGTCTCATGAAGCACCTGGGCGCCTCGGTGGGGATTCACCCGCTGGGCAAGGCTCTCCATTCATTTAGCAGCCCGTGCTTTGGCCTGGGGCCGTTCTGGCCACCCAGGAGGCTTCGGAGCAGAGGTTGAGGGGAATCCATTCAACCAGAGCTCTCTGCTCCTCTCCCAGGACGCTCTAAGGCATCCCACCCTGACACGGAAGGCATGGCTTGGAACAGGGCTGTGGCCTCCCTCAGGAGGACGCGACCGGTGGGCCCCCAAAGAACAGGGGAACTCTGGCAACGGAGAAAGGCTGGTTTTTGTGGCTGGACACAAGCCCCGGCCGAACCGATGCCTTGGTTTGTCAGGACTGGTGCTGGCCTCTCCTGGGGCTCCTGGAAGGAGGGGGCCTCCTCCTCCTCATGGCCCTCCACCCTCCTCCTCAGCCCACCCAGCTCTGTGCCCACTGCATCCACAATACTATCTAGCCATCTTATTTTGGGCCGCCCCCTTCCTTCTTCTTTTGCCCTCCACCTTTCCCAGCATCAAGGCTTTCTCAAGTGAATCCTCCCTTCTCATTGGATGTCCAAAGTCTTTGTTACCTGAAGTGGGAGACTTGCATTCAAACATAAAATCTGCCACCACCCCTTGCTGTGCAGCTGCTACAAATAACTTACGAGGGGCCTGTGCCCACATCTGGCCGTGGGTCGTTCGGGGAGGAGAGACGAGCCTGGGCTGACAGGCATGGCAGGACGCTCCTTTGCTGGCCCTGAAAAGAAGAGATCCACCCACAGAAAGCCCTTGGGACGATGGAGCCTGTCCTGATAATGGAGGCATCCCGTCGGCCGGACCCCAGACGCCGTGACTGCCTATCATCCCAACGTGAGGTGAAGGAGATGAGCCATTTCGTGGAAGCTGCTATACATGAAAAGAGAGTGTCCCATTGAGCCTCTGGGTCCCTTCCACAGCAAGCTAGAAATCAAAAAACATCTTTCCCACATTCCTAACTGGGGTCAAGTAACGAGTCATTTGAGCAACAGCCAGTGACTACTTTGTTTTAGAATACGATGTTTGTCCACAAGAAACGTATATAGATAAAAGGGTAGAAGTTTTACAGAGAGATGGCTACGGAAGGTCACATAACACCTGCTTTTTTCGGTCTATGCAAGTTAAGCTGAAGGGCTTCATCTTTGTCTCCCTTTTTTCCCTTGGAGACACCCACTCAGGCACATTTTTCTGCTAATTTTCATTTGTAAATAAATCTCCCTCCTTCAGGAAACTCAGCTGACTATATTATTTTCAGATTGACAAAGCCCAAAGGCTCTTGCCTATTTGCAAAGAGGCTTTACAGGGGACACCAGAGGCTGCGAGGGTGCGTGCGTGCGTGCGGTGGGTGGGTTCCCCCCTCCACAGCAGCACCGTCTGGGCAAACACAACCTCCTGATATCTATCTGGTTCTCATCCTTAACCACAACCGAGGGCTCCAAGTGACAGAGATGCAGGGGAATGGCCAGAAAAGGGCCTCTCAGGATGACAAGCTCCTTACCTCTCCCCATGGCTTGCACAACCCAGGTAAATTACATAACCAGCACCTTAAATTATGCAAAATGTATATTATTGGAAAAGAAAACAAGGGGGCGGGAGGAGGAGGGATGATGCCGCAGGAAACGTGGTGAATGTACATCATTTATTCAGATCACAGAGTTCAGGTTGCCTTGGTACAGAACCAGCAGGGACCGTGGAAGGATTTAGGAAAGGGGTTCGTGGTCTCCTCACCTATCCTTTTTACACCAATGCAAGGGAGACCTTCTCCTTATGATGCATCACTGGGGAGGCGAGAAGTCCCATCCAAAGGGCAGGCAATGCCTTCTGTAGGAAATAGGCTGGAGGGCCACCCAGGTACTTCTGCCCCAAACTGGGGAATTTCTGCGGTGTAAGCGTGGCACAAATTGGACTGTTTGGGCCACCAACACTTCCATCTTCTCTAGCAAAGGAAGGCTCTCTACCCAGATGCAGAGGAGAAGTGGGCAGGGGGCTCCTCTGTCCCCCCCCCCCGGCCTGAACTCTGAAGCCCAGAGGTGGAGGTTCAGGGGAACTCAAAGGGAGCTGGCCTTTACACTGTGACACCTTCTTGCCTCTGGTATCCTCCCTGCAACTGGAGGGGTTTCCTTCCCTGGGGGTGGGGTGGGGACATCGGGCTCTGGAACCCAGCAAGACCTTTGCGTGCTCAATTGCGCTGGCTCCTTCCCCTCCAGTGCTTTGGGTTAAGCATGTGGCACTCTTGCCGGCTTCTAGCAGGGGAAGGTTGAAAGCAGGGAGCACTGCGGAGATGGGTCTTGTAGTCTTGGCCTGACCCCCATCGACTGTGACATGCAGGAACACAGACTGGTCCACGAAGGTCCATCCATCCTAGCCAGACATGGCCTGGTTTGAGTTGGCACGTGGCCCCATGACACATCCAGCTGCCTTGTGGGAAAGTGGGCCATGAACTCTCCTGGCCACCCTACGCGTGTGGCTTGGGGAGGATGGACAGGGTGGCCTTCTAATGACACAAGGCCATTCAGAGGAAAGGGAGGAAAGCAGGCAGGCTGGCCGTCCGTCCTTCCTCTGGACCAGCCCCTCATGCGATGCGGAGATCTGATCGGACTGAGAAAAGAGGCAAGGGCATCACTCCTGGCGAAGTCACGCAGGGTCTCCTCAAGAGCAAAACGTTGCTCCCCTCAAAGAGCATGAGGCAAATCTAACTGAAAGGTTTGGCAGGAGCATGAGAATGGTGGCATGAACACCGTGTGTGAATGTATGCCTGTGCATGGATGTGAATGCAAGCGGCCTCCTTATGCCAAGAGTGGGGGGAGCAATGGGTGTGTGTGTCCTTCCAGTCAGGGTCTCAGGGGGCAGCTCAGGGTCAAGGCAAATGGGGCAGGCAGGGAGGAGCTGCTGCCGCCGCCGCCATCTTTGGTAAGAAGAGAAGCTTCTGCCTCTGGATCTTCCTTGGCTGCTCCCAGGGGCTCTTCTTGGGCTCCCAGAGGCGCAAACTGGCTTCCTGCCACTTGGCAGTTCTTCATGAAGAGAGAAGCCAGGGTTTCCTCTGGGGACCTTCAGGCTCTTTTGAGGGAAATCCCTCACTTCTAGCCCCTCGTTGACTTGCTCCCCCACTTTGGCCAACGGCCTGAGGCTGCTTTTGCTTTGACATCCTCCTCTTCAAGGAGAAAGGCCTCTCTCTGTGTGTCCATGTCTAACTCTAGCCTCTGGGGTTGGCAGTGAGGATGTCCCTTTGGGATGGGGCAGCTGGCCTTGGGACCCTCCTGGGCCCCTGATGCTCCAGCTACCCATTTGCACCCCCTTAGCAAGCCCCCACCCCCAAGTCCCAGCTTCCATTGGCAGCCGCTCAAGAAGAGGAGCTGGGAGGACTTTTTGGCCCGGGCTGGAGGAAGGCTAGACTTGTGGGTGGGCTGGGGTCAGGCAGTGTCTTCTCTTCCTTCCATTCACGTGCACACAGGACCACGGAACCAGAGCCTGGGAAAGCGCCATTTTTGGACTTCACCTCCCAGACTCCACCCGCTAGAGTTGTAGTCCTGGGAAGTAACTTTGCCAAGGTCTGAGTTCCATCTCTAGACAGTCAAACCTCATCGCATAAAGAAGAGCGCCTCCTCGCTTAGAGACTAATTCACGTAAAGAGCAGAATTTTCTCCGAAAGTTCGCTTCGTTTAACAACTAAAACCAACCCAAAACTCGCTTAACAACTAAATCAGGGTACGCAATCCCCCCCCCCCCGAAGTCACAATGGGTCACTTTCAATGGTGTTTTGCTTAAAGAGCAATCCCATGGAACGCATTATGCTCTTTAAGTGAGGTACCACTATGCAAGCCAAGACCCCCAAATCCTCAAAGGGATTTCCACTGCTCACCCCCATGGGCCTTCCTATGGGAAACTTGGGGGTCTCTTCCAAAGAGGCAGGAGAAGGTTTGGCGTCTGGAGAAGTCATGGGTCTCACTCTGCATGGCTCTTACGTTTGTTCTTCACTTCACTGCCTGTGGCCCTACAATGCCAATGAGTTGAGGCCAAAGAGCCGGACCAGGGGTGCCCAAACTATGGCCTGTGGGCCATATCCGGCCCCAATGACAATTCATCCAACCCACGCTGCCCTCATCACTCCAGGAAGCAGAAGTAAAATGCACCCATAAATCTGGCCCACAGGCAGTAGTTTGGACACCCCTGAGCCAGATCAATATGTCCAGCCATCCCAGGGAAATGACCCTGGGAGGGCCAGGCCTTGGCGAAAAAGAAGAAGGGAAACAGATGGGGAAAACAAGGACACCCCAGCCAGAGGCCTGGGAGACTCTCACAGGGTGGGCAACCATCTAGGCAGCACACACACCACCCTGGGACAAAATGAGATACACCGTCAGCTAAGAAAGTCCCATCCTTCCCTCGTGGCTCTTTCAAGCCCAATCCAGCCATGGACACTTGTGTATCAGGGCTGTACAGTGGCCAGAACGTATCAGGGAATTTAGTGATTATTATCTGATTGTTCCAGTCCCTAAGTAAAAGCTGACAGCACATTCCGTCTGCAGTGATGATGGTACTTCCATGGTGCTGTATGTTCAACAAACCAGATTTGCAAATGATGCCCCTATTTATCTAACAACACCAATCATAAAACAAAGGAAGCTCATCTGCAAGACACAAGAGGTGAGAAGGACAAGCAGATGCTTCTCAGCATGTAAGGAAGCCCTGCTTCTCATGAAGGATGAGCGGTATCCTCTCCAGGTGGATCCTCTAGGAGAGCAGTTTCCTCTTGCCAGTCCATGGGTCTTCCCTTCTTCCCATCTTGGAAACCATTGTTGCACATATGGGGGGGGGGGAGGGGACTTCTATGGACATTCCCTGAACCCGTCTCCAGAGGTTGGGGCCACTCAAGTGCCATACAAGGGTGGCTGTCCTGTTTATGATGGGTCCTTCCCCAGAGGCAACTTGCTGGTGATACCCAGAGAGAAGAGCAGCCGGACCAGAAGACCTTCCACTGCCCAATTGTCACAAGCTGTTCAAAGAGGGTTAGCTCATGCCTCATGGATGGCCTGTTGGAAGTCCTCCCAGTGGTGGAAATGTTGGTCTCCATGGTCAAATGTCTCTGTGTGTGTGGATGGATGGAGCAGGCTTAGCCTCCCTCTGCTTTGGGTCACTTTTGTGCTCCATTGAAGTGAGCAGGCAAATGACTCTGGTGGCCCCAGGAAGTCCAGTCTGCCTGATCCCATCCTCCTGGGAAAGGAAAGAAGCAGGCCACCACTGCCTCCTCCTTCTCATAAGAGGGGAACAGATGCTAGCTAGAGAGCATCATCACGCTAACTGCAAGGGATGTCCCTCTGCCCCACTCCCCTTAGGCCAGGGGTGCCCAAGCTCTTCAGGCCACGGGTCAGTCACATGGTTCAGTGGGCTGGTCATGTGGTTCCTCTCACCAGAAGCAGAAGGAAAATGGGCCTTGCAATCTGCCTTGCAACAGGATGAGATCCCCCCCACCACCACCACCCTTGGTGCTCCCAGAAGCAGAAGTAAATTGTGCCCCTACGGGAGCGGCAAGGGCGGTGTGGGCCGGATGAATTGGCCTCAGGGGCCAGATCTGGCCTGTGGGCCATAGTTTGGGCACCCCTGCCTTAGACTGACCCATCTATTTGCAGAGGCTAACAGAGCTAGCCGTGGTGAGGAGGAAGGCTCTTCTGTCAGGTAGGCCAGGTAGGAGAACCTTGCAAGAGCAAACCAGAATGCCAAGGCCGTGCGTGGCTGGCTAAAGTGCCCTCCTGGTCAATCCAGAAGTGGGGGGCCACAGGAAAGGACCTTGTGCCCAGCCCTCTCTATCATCCCAGCCCCATAGTAAAAAGGGGGCCAAAATGCCTCACACCTGGAAGGAAGGAACTGGCGTCGTCAGATGGAGGCTCAGCCTTGGAATGGAGAGGAATGCTTGGGATACAAGAGAAGCAGGAGGTGGGGAAACAGTGGGAAGCGTTGGCTCTGGAACAGGCGCGCGCAACGAGGCTGCAACGTTGGCAAAAGGGGAAGGGGCCCCAAACAGATGGGGGGAGGGGAGGGGGGCAGCCAAACCTTTCCAGCCATCAGCTGAAAGCTTAAGTCCTCTCCTTGCAAATCCGTGTATGCAGGGCGTGGGCAGAGGCCTGAAGATGCCAGTGGCTGCTGGGCAGAGATGTCAACCCCCTTCCACACTAGGGCCTGGCATGAGTGCGTGAGTGAGTGCGTGCGTGCAGAACCCTCGATGGTTCTCCAGCATCCAAGTCATCTCCTGTACAAATCAATGGTGCAAAGCCAAGCCTGGGGCCACGTCTCCCTGCGGTGCCAGTGGGCCAAGTGGCCCTCTTAGGCCAAGGGCTTGAGGTGGATGGCGGGGCTGTTTGGCCGGGCAGCCAGGATGTAGACGGTGCTCTCCCGCAGGAAAGTCGGCCAGTCGACAGTTCGGCTGCGGAGAAGGAGGAGGAAAAGGGATGTGTTAGTGAGGCAGAACCAAACTCTTCCGCAGCATGTTGTGAGGCCGGACCATGGAGGCTCGGCCTCCCTCTCTGCTGGCCCTCCTGGCGAGGGTGGCGGTGGTGGCGGTGGTGGTGGCAGGGGGGGAGCTTTTCCATGCTGTGATGACAAGAGGCAGCAGAGTCTGATAAGGCGCTGGAGGGGGTCTGGGCTTCCCTTCTGCCCACCGTGCCCTCATCGCCCGCTGCGGCTGAGCCTTCTCAACCCAGGCATGCAGGTCTCCGGGGGAAGGTGCGAGGCAGGATCCCTCTGGGGGTCACTCCCTTGGCCCTTCTTGGGACCCGCAATTTCCCTTCTGGAGTCATCCCCCAGCACCAGCACTGCCCTATGCCAAGCTCACCGCTCAGTGCTCTTGTAAAAACGAGGGTTTACATGCATTTCTATTAGCAATCTTAAACGTACTGCCCTTACTTCCCCCACAATAAGACCGGGTCTTATAATAATGTTTGATTCCCCAAAGGCTTATATTCAGGGGAGGTCTTATTAAGTATGTCCATTACAACACACAACAGATTGAATTCCGAAGATTCCTATGAGACACAACCATGTCCGTTCTTTTTCAAGTGTGCATGTTATTTGTGCATTCTGTCTCCATTCCAATGGGTCATTTGGCAAAAAGTCTCAGGTTCATTTGTTTACATAGGCGTTTACTTCTCATCGAAAGGCACCCCTTGCGAATTTACAAATGGTTAATTATAATTTATATTATCATTTACTTTAAGTGTTAATATCAATCTTATTTAATTATATTTAATTATATATGAATATTAATATTTCATAATTTAATATATCTGTCTTGTGTTGCAAGAGTAAATGTGTCTATCTGGCTGATGCTCTTATCTGGGGACTGTTTTTGGGTGGATAGGGCTTATATTATGAGCATCCTGAAAACTCATGCTAGGGCTTATTTTCCGGTTAGGTCTTATTTTGGGGAAAATAAGGTATTATGAGGGTATTGTAATTTTTTAGAGAGCCATGCCATTAGGAGCAGTGATTGAGATTTAACCTCATAGAGTCCTGTTGCCTTAGGGACAGACACAGGGCCAGGATCTTCTCTCGTTTTCCCTCCTCCTCCTCCTCTCTGCATCCCAGAGGGATCAGACACACTGAACCACAGTTCTGAAGTTCTGCTAAGCAAGGGCACCAAAGGAACAGCGGATAGGGAAGAGTTTCTCTTCTGTCCTGTCAGCTAATGGGAATAAAGTCCTTGATTCTTTGATTAACCAGACGGTCAAGGGATTAGTTCCTGTGGGTCGCATCTCGCTTTTTTATTTATTTTATTTATTTATTTATTTATTCGTACTTGCTACCCCGCTCCAATTGGGCAAGCCCGACTCTGAGCGGCATTTACAGACTAAAATATCGATATCCTAAGACTCGATGCTTTCCATTCATTCCACTGCCCTGCTCTTCTTTTCCAGGTTCAAACAAAGCTTTTCATGGGATTGGGTCTTCCCATCTTTTTTGGGGGTGGGGGTGGGGGTGGGGGGCTGCCAGGGGGTCTTTTTACTCTTCTGGGATACCACTCATGTCCAACACCCATCTGTCATTCAAAAGACATCAGCCCAGCGCAGTTTCTCTTTAGGATATTCAGCAACAGCTTCGTTGATTCCACTTTGTTGAGCCAGCATCTGTTCAGAGGGTGTCAAGGGTCCTTCTCTTGCTGTGTTCTCTCAGCATCCACTGCTAATTCTCTCCTGATCTTAGGTGGAGCGATACCAACAAGGGGGTTTATTTTCTCAACTGGTGTAGGTTTGAGCCACCCTGTCTCTCTATACGTGGCTTCATTCACAGCAATGTCAGCCTGTTTTGCGTGTGTAGATGCGTTCCATACTGGAGCAGCATCCTCTGCTGCGGAGACGCTCAGGGCCAAAGGTGACGTATGCAATGTGTACAGTTAAGTTCCCCATTTATAGTTTGTGAGTTTCCTGATGATGTTGTTTCTTGTACTAACTTTGGCTTTGGTATTCTGGCAGTGCTGTTTAAAAGGGCACCTTGGTGAGGAAGAGGCAACCAGGAAGGACGGCAGCAAATGACTGGACGAAGCCTGTCACAGAAAACACACGCACGCATCCACACATGCACGCACGCGTGCACACACCTGCCCCTCTCCCAGGGAGTCTTCTGCTCCTCCACTATATGCCCGCCATGGCCCAGGTTTGTCAGTCCCTCTTGGCATGACAGGGGCCACGTCTCTGGTCTCCCCCACCCCCGCCTGAACCGGTGCCATCTCCATGCCTGGGAAGACATGTGGAGGGTTTGTCTTGCTGCCCACGGTTGCCATGGAAAAGCAGACGTCTGATCTCTTAATGAGCTTTTTGCAAGCCACCCGCTCTGTCTCCTGAACATTTGGGGAGTCAGAAGTAGGGGGTTGCCTGTGGAAAATGAGGCAGGAAGGGCTGTAGGGAAGGAAGGAAGGAAGGAAGGAAGGAAAGAAAGAAAGAAAGAAAGAAAGAAAGAAAGAAAGAAAGAAAGAAAGAAAGAAAGAAAGAAAGAAAGAAAGAAAGAAAGAAAGAAAGAAAGAAAGAAAGAAAAGAGATGAAGATGGATGGAGGGGGGGAAGAGAGAGATGGAAGGAAGAGATGGATGGGGAAGAAAAAGAGAGAAATGGAAGGACAGATGGACCCCTCAGAGCCCTCCAGGCGCATCATGCATAGTAGTGGGATGGGTTGGGGGGGGAGAGCCCAGCAATCTCCTGATACTCTGACCCATTGGAGGTAGATAGGTAACCAGGTTGATGGGGTCAAGGAAACCCCTTTGGGTTTCAGTCTGAACTCAACAGAAACCACTTTGTGTGCTGAACATGGCCACCAAATGGTTGCAGTGCCTGGACATGTTCTCTTAAAATTCAGATGAAAGCCCCGATGAGCTTGACCCCCCCCGGAAAACTGGACCCCCCCAGTCTTTCTTTCCCCTGACCTCCAGCCCTGCCCCAGAAGGACTGTCTCTGTCCCTTGAGATGGGGCTTTACTCCTGTGAAAGGCCCTCCCATCCTGAAAAGTAGCCCCTCCAGAAGAATGGCTGTTTCCTATTTGACCTCCTGTATGCCTGAATGTTGTTGGCTAAACAGCCCAGAGGGTGGGAGCCTCTGACTGCAGAACCAAAGTGGGTGAGTTTGAATCCCCACTCCACTGCCCCCCCCCACGTGAGTGGCTTTGGGAAAGCTGTGCACAGAGGGGTCCCAGAGTGCCCCCAGAAGGAGGGTTCATGAAACCACTTCGGGGGAAATCCTGGGACAGGGTCTTGCAGGTTGGAATCAACTTCTCTCCTGATTTACTTGTCATGCTTAAACTCACGTGGCCCTGGATGAATTTTAGACTCTCTCTCTCTCTCTTTCTTTGTTAAGGCTGGACATTTCTCCCTGCAGGCATTCCAAACGGGCAACGTCCGGTCCTATGAAGACATCTGAGATGCTCAAGAAGTATGTGGCCGTGAGAAAGAAAGAGTTGGAAAGGAAACCCAAGGTATTTGAGGTGGACAATGGGTGTATGCGTGTGAGTATCCTTCATGTTCCTAGGGGAACGAGGCACCTTGCACAAGCGGAGTGTCACACGTACTCCTGAACAGCATGGAATGGTTGGAAGGAAACCGAGATCTCCTTTGAGATGACGGCCAGGGACCTGCTTGCAGATGCTGAGTTGCCCGACAGCAATGACGAATGCCACATTCTTTTTGGAACAGATTGCCAACCAAAGACACCACACACAAAATACCACTTGAACTATGGCATGGCAGAGTGTGAAGCATGGAGCACAGTAAAGTCTTTGGAAGCCTGGGTTATGCCTACAGACCAAACAGGAAAAATCCACCAACGGGACTCTCAAACCAGGCAGAACAGACCATTTCCCTTGGCTGTGACCCTGTGTGCAAAGGCGATAAAGCGATGAATGTCAACAGGGGTGAAGTCAGCAAAAGGCAGGGATGGATGGCCAACCTTTGAGAGACCTTTGAGTGCAGCCCAAACTGCAACCCAAAGTCCAATTATTTATTGCAAAGTGCCAGCACAGCAACAGGGGAGGAAGGAAACGCTCCCACTGGGATGCCGGGCAGAGGGTGGGGCGAACTCTGTGCTGGGATGACTGCATGGGTGTCCACAGAGAGGGCTCTGAATGGCACATGTGCCATAGGTTCACCACCACTGCCCTCAGGCATAGGGTTCATCACTCTGAAGAAGGGCAAGGTCCCATGCTTGGTATGGCAGGGCCAACACCTTCTCCACCCACGTCAAACAGGGAATAAGAAGACGATGGCATCCAGGATGAAAGAAGAACCCCAAGGAAAAAGGGAGAGAGATGGAAATCCCAGGGCTGTTGAGCTGGAAGAGGCAGGGCAGGAGACACCAGTTCAAGGGTCTCCTCCAGCCAGTCTTCTGCTGGGAAAGACTGGGAAAGATGGCTTGTTTCAGTTTCTTATTCACTTTGCCATGTTTTCTGTTGCCTTCTCAAAGACTGGCAGTCATTTCCATCATAGGCTGTGTCTATATTTCTTGTTGCCATCAACGTATATTTTTACTGCATTGCAGTCGCCAAATAAATTCTTTTCCTAGACCTCCCACAGAAACCAAAGCTCCGTGTAAGACTGACCTCAAAGAATAGCAGTGGATGAAGAAAGAATTTTAATTGATTATGAAAAAAGAGAAGGGAATGAGGAAGACGAGAGAGAAGGGGAAAGAAAGCAGAATTGACCATTTTGGGGATTAGAATATGGATATGGAAATGTGTATCACTGCATCAGGTCGAGCAGAGGCATAAAATAGATAAAGCATTTATTGATCTCACATTTATACAGAGAAAGAAACTGTTTTATTTTTGCCTTCCTGCAGATGCTCAGATGTTTGATTTGGAATTTTCCACTTAGTGCTATAAAAGAGTCATTGTTTTTCTATTCAGAGAGACCCAGTTTGCACATATTCTGTGTGTCTGCGTCTCTCTGCTTTTGAAAGCTAATAAATTTTAATTGTTTTGTTACTGAGATTCTCTCTGTGTTCTGCGCCTCTCAGCCAGCCAACACAAGCTTGGCTGAAGGGAGCTCCCTTCCCTGTCAGTACCAATGGCTCATCACACACTCCAGAGGAATGAACTGCCTCCTCCTCCTCATCTCACCCTCCTTGCAAAGGCATTGCTGGGGAATGAGCTGGTGGCCTGGAGAAGACTGAACAGATGTCAGATGGAGAGAAATTGCAGAAGAAGCAACAGAAGCCCCACACTAGAATGAGATCCTGTGGATCCTGACCAAACGACCATTGGTCACCATTGGGAGCAAGAGGGTCTTCTGGAGGAAGCCGGGTGCAGAAGGAGAAGAAGTGGCACGCCACATGGCAAGGCTGGTTGCTCAAATGTAGGGAGAAGCCTTCAATGAAACCTTTACTCCAGTTGTCAGGCACACACCTTGGGTGTGGAAGCCTCCAAACAAGTACAAGTCAAGGACCGAGATGTCAAGGCAGCCCTTCTGTTATGGAGAGGTTGTATAGTAGCTACACGCAGAACTGTCACTTGCCCAGAAAGGCCTGTATGGGCTGGAACAGGTTGCTCAGGCTTGGAACAGGAAAGTGAAGAAGATGTCACTACAAGAAGATTTCAAGCATTGTGATGCAGACCACTGCTTGTACGTAAGGAGCAGAAATGGGCATTTGGCTTTTCTCCTTGCCTGTCTACATGACTGAACTGTGGCTACTTAAAGGGAATAGGACTGTGATGGCAAACCTTGGCACACCAGGTGTTCTTGGACTTCAATTCCCAGAAGCCCAAGTCTTTATGAGCAGACACACAGAAAACCCATTCGCGTAGATTCACAGAGATTTGGGCTTCTGGGAACTGAAGTTCAAGAACAGCTGGAGTGCCAAGGGTCACCATCACTGGAATAGGAGTACAAAGAAATTGTACCCCATCTAAGCCAAGAGATGGGAGTGGAGGAGTTTTGGGGGGGGGTGTCCAACAGACTGCTGGAACATTTCAATTGAAAGGGAGGCAAAGAGCTCAGACCCTGTGGAGAACTAGAAACAAAAAGATTTTGAGCATGTGGAGATGCCAGGCCTCCCTCCAAGAGGCCAACTCACTTGATTGGTAAAGTTATTTTTCTGTCTCTGTCTTATTTGTATTAACTTCCTTTGGTTTGTTTATAGTCCCGTCTTCTCTCTTTCTTCTGATTAAACAACAAACATGGGAGGTTCCTTCCATGTGCTACAGATGTCATGTTCTCTATCCCCCCCTTCTGATTGTAACTATGGATGACAACTGTATGAAAATAGACCATTTCCTACTTTAAACGTTTCTAGAGTGCTTTTTAAAAAGTTATTTGAATTTTTTTAAACCGCCCAACTCATCTGACTTAACTCTAACTCTGGTCAGTGAACAAACAAATAAACAAACTACAATTGGATATAAAACCTTTATCCAACCAAAACAGCAAGACAACAAATAGCCCAACGAATTACCCAACCACAATGGCAACCCTAGGCTCACAAAATAACCAAGGCAACTGTTAGCTCAGGGGCAAGAGACTATCAAAGGCCTTCTTTAAAGCTCCACTTTTTGGCAGTTTTTCAGAAAGGAAGGGAACCTGCCAGACACACAAGGGAAGGGATTTCCACAGCAATGGTGCCACCACTGAGAAGGACCTGCTTCTGATAACAGTCTTCCTAGACTCCATAGCCCGGAAATTTGGAAGAGTCTGGTTGGTCAGGGTGGAATTCATTTGCCAGGTACCAAGGAGTGGAGATGCTTTGCCAGACACTGTTAGGGCATTTTGTGTGGTATTGTACAAAGATTTCTGCCCATTGTGTTAGTACAGCTTTAAGGCTCTGCAAGAACCTTAGACACAGGTGTTTGGGATTGAGGCACAGACTGATTACACGGCTGTGTCTTCCTGGCGTACGTGCCTCAGCAACAGCACAGCTCTAGCCACTTAGTGGTATAGCATAGCAACAGCACAGTATAACTATGGCCTACTGGGGAAGGTTATACTGCTGAGGAGGGTTAAACTGCTGGAAGAGGGTAAACTCCTGAGGAGGGTCTTCTACTGTGAAGGAAGAACTGAGGAAGAAGTGCTGACAGACTGACCACTGACTTGAGAGGGAAAGATGTGCTGCGTGAAGCTCTGTTCTTTTGAGAACTGACAGGTACCTTATTCTACTGAGAAGTAGCACACTGACTTTGGCAACTCGCAGTCAGTGCTACCAGGACTCTGTACATGCTCTTTGGACTGGAGCCATCAGAGGATTCCAAGCTCTGTTGCAACTGTGGGGCTTGGAGAGAGACTGGTACCTTTGTATATCGTTCTGTGTTTGTTGTCTTTCCCTCACTCACAAGTAAACTGCACTATCCACTGAAAGCTGTATGTGTGTGTGTGTGTGTGTGTGTGTGTGTGTGTGTGTGTGTCTTTGCACCCGAAGCTTCCGCTGTGCAACAGCCTAATCGCTACTCTGCTACGCTGACACACATACCGCCAAGGGAAATCCCTGACAGACACTAAACCAAGTCCTAAACCCTTCAGGGCTTTATAGGTTAAAGCCAAAACTTTGAATCAGGCCCAGAGGCCTCCATCTAGTCAGTGCAGCTGATCAAAGCACATTGTTTGTTATCCCTCCACCAACTGAGCAGCTGCATTCTGGACCTCAGGCAGCTTTCAGACTTTCAAAGGAAGACCCAGGGAGGGAGACTGCATGACAGTCATGGACTCTCTGAGACTTCCAAGGGATGAACCAGTGTCATGTACAGATGGAACTGGCCATCTTCCTGAGATGGAAAAGGCCACTTCTTTTATCATGTAAGAGTTGGTTTGCATGGAAATAACCCCCTGAAAGGAAGGAGGGCAGTGAGTGATGCTACCTGGCTGACCTCACCTCTACAGACTCTGCTAAGGAGGGGGAATAACACCCCACACACACACACACACATACAATCATACACACAAATGAATCTCTCTGCTGACAGTTGAAACGAAAGGGAAGGTTAGGAGCCAGGCCGGCCTTTGCATTCATCCTCAGCCCTGCGACTTACCTGGACGTCTCCTCCAGCGCTGAGCACAGCAGCAGCTTCTCCTGGCTCTGGGTGCTGGTGGTACTGGCCGGGCTGCTTTCTGAGATGGGGCCCACATGGCTGATGCTGCAAAGAAGCAACAGAGACTCTGGTTATGCCTGATGGTTACCCAGCCCCCAGGGAGTGCTTTCTGCCTGTCCTGTGTGGAAGGGCCACCCAGGAGCTGAAAGCACCACTATGACATCCTGGCAATTCAGAAGAGGCTTGAATGAAGCACCAGCACAGAAAGCCAGTGACCTGAAGAACTGAGAAGCAACAGGCAGACAGAGACGGATCGGGAAGGCTTTGGCTCTCGTCTCGTCTACCCCCCCCCCCCGTGGATTGGTACTCCAGTCCTTCCTCCTTCTCTTTTGGGCATCCCATTCCTTTCCATGAACTCCTCGTGATAGCTAAGAAGCACCCCAGGGCTTCTCCACGAGGGCTGAACAGTTCTGTACCCGCAGAAGCCAACGCCTGGGGTTATGGAACCAAGTTTAGGTCTCTTTCTCTTGCCTTATCCCCAAATGGTTTTCAAGAGAGTATAAAGGTAAGCTCTCTATGCCTCCCAAAGATGAGTTTTCACAAACGTTATCCCGGTACTCTGCTAGTAGAAACTTTCTTCTTCTTTGAGTGCCATATCCGATTCCGAACATTGGCGATCCTCATGGCAATCAGCCAGGAAGACTGTCCTGAGAATATAATGCAGTGGCCTTCCATCTGCCTTCTGCATCGCAGCGTGGCACCCATACTACCACGGATCCAGTTCTGTGAGTCCCTTTCTGGTCCTGAGCCATTTGGGCGCACAAAGAGCCCCAGGAGGCTAGGAGGGGTGAAGCCCCTGCACTCCATCAAGATGGATCCAAGTGGGGTTCAATCCACTTGGGGCCCAAGGGCAAAATGAGTGGAGGAGGAGGAGGAGGAGGAGGAGGAGGAGGAGGAGGAGGAGGAGGAGGAGGAGGAGGAGGAGGAGGAGGAGGAGGAGGAGGAGGAACTCTGATTCCCAGTGGCCATGGAGGCAGAAGAGGCCACGCCAGATGGACTGGCTGTGAAGGCACCCCTTCTCCATCTCCTCAAGGCTGTGGCAGTCCATTGCAGTCCCAGTGTTAAATCCTGCATGTCACGCTTCACGTGTGCCGTGGGTGATGGCTCCGAGATCCTAGTGTGTGTGTGTGTGTGTGGGGGGGGGGTTCCACTTCATGACAAGATGGGATCCACCTTAAACAAATTCATGCCAGTGACATTTTCCCTGCTTCAGGGGGAAAAAAAGCATCCTCAGGTACAAGTTGCAGTCGAGGCACATCCACTTGGGGGACCCTCACCCTTCCCTGTGGACTTTGCCACCCAAGGCCACGAGTCCTCAGCCAGGTTAGTTAACTACCGCCTAACACTTGGTCTTGAGTCGCTACCAGTAGGGTCTACTCTATGGCCATAGCAGGATAGAATCCTGGCCAGACTGGTGCTAGTAGGAAGGCGGGATAGCAAATGCAAATAAATAAATAAATAAATAAATAAGGCCAAAGTTTTTGCACAGGTGCATGTCAGAGATTGCTTTGGAGCTGCTATGAGGAGGATAGAGACCCTCTGACCTTTCCTACAGAGGCAGGAGGAAGGACTTCCAACTGGACCATCTGCTCAGGACCTCTTGGACATGTCAGACGAAAGACTTGCCCCTTGCCATGCCTTTGGGGGTGAGCATGCCAGGGTTGCCCGTTGGCAGGCGGATCCATTTCTCCGCTTGGAATCCTTCTGGAGCTGGCCAGACCTCTACCTGACGTTGCAGGAGGAGGGTCCCTCCTCCTTGTGCCTCTTCCGGAACCAGGTGTGTTGGGTGCGCTGGCTCTCGGCCTGGCTGATGAGCCCACCTCCCAGTGGGTCCAGGGAGAGGAAGGCGGCTCGGGCGCGCTCTCTTTCCTTGACCGTCAGCAGGCGCAGCAGGCCGTCGTTCTGTGGGAGGAAACCAAGCTGTCCTGTTGGGCTTTCTTCTCCTGTCCCTGGAGCAGCAGCCACAGAGGCCTGGATCCTACGGGCTCCGAGAGGAGGCGCAAGCAAGGCCCTGCTGTGTGCATGCTGGGCATTTCCAAAGCTTGCCCCAAGGCCGTGGCTGGTCCTCCTTGAGCCCACATCAGCCCCAAGGAACACAATATGCTCAAAGGGAAAGGATGGCCATGGATGGAAACAGGGCTCTGGAGCAGCTCTTTCCTTCTTTCCTCTCTCACTTTCCACCAGGAGCCCTAGTGGTGGCACAGGGATTAAGATGCTCTACTGCAGCCAGAATGTTGTGAGTTCGATCTTGACCAGGAATCAAGGTTGACTCAGCCTCTTCCATTCTTCCGAAGTGGGTAAAATGAGTCCCCAGCATGTTGGGGAAAAAAAAGGCTAATTAACGTGCACTAATTAAGGGCAATGGGGCAGGACAGAAGTTGAATTGCTTATCCTTGTCAAATAGAACAATTTTCTAACAATGGGCTATCTACAACGTCTATTTCTGCAGCCCCTTGGCTGCTATCAAGTTCTTCTTCATGGTCTCTGTGAATCCACACAAATGGGTTTACTGCACATGTGGATTCACAGGTGACCACAAAGAAGAAGAAGAGTTACAGGTAAGCAACCTATCATTATAAAGCCCTGGTAATGCAGCAGTTAAACTCCTGTCCTGCAGCCAGATCACTGTGAGTTTGATCCTGACCAGGGCTCAAGCTTGACTCAGTCTTTCATCTTCCCAAGGTGGGTCAAATGAGGACCCAGCATGTATGGGGACAACAATGTGAATTACTTTGTGAACTGCCCAGAGGGTGGACTAAGGGCTTCTATGGGGCGGGAGAGAAGTGTCATTGCTATTGCTGTGAAGGGAGGCAAGAAGGGGTGGCTGCCATTTCGTGGCCCAGCCCCTTCCAGACCTTCAGATTAATGCCAGGCTTCACTCTTTGGGGACTGGATGGCCAGAATCCTGGTAAATCCAAGTGACGCTCCATGGACAGGTGGGGAGAGCAGGAACGCAGCTTCCCCCTAAGATTCCCACAGGGCCCCCCTCACTCCCCCCGTACCTGCCCACCAAAGGCAACCACTCACCTGTGAGCACGTCCTCTGCAGCAGCAGGAGAGACTCGTGGGAGAGGAAGTCTTCCCACTCCACCTGGCCCTTCTTCTCCGGGTCCAGGGCAGCAAACTGCAGGGCATCCTCCTCCTCCTCCTCCTCGCTCTGGGTCTGCTTGCCCTCCTGCTGCCTAGCCAGCCGTTTGTAGGTCAAGAAGTCCTCCAGGCTCAGGCTGGTCTCTGTGGAGCCACCAAAGGGCACAGGGTCACCTGGAGGGCTTTCCACCTTTCCCACAAAAAGATCCCTGAGCCATTCATGTTGGAACCACACCTGGAAGTCCCTCAGTTAAGGGGAGTCCCAGAGACATTCCCCCAAACCTCCATGGAAGAGCCCCAGAACACAACCCTCTCTGCCCCTTCCTAGAAACACTGCATCAACCGAGAGTCCAGAGGGCCAGACGGGGCCCCAAGAGGTCTGCCCCCCCCCGGAAGTTATACATTTTGGCCATTGAAAACATACACTTTTTGCCATTGTGGGGGGTCGCTAGGGCCGTCGTTCTACACCCCTTCCCGGAACCACCTCTTTTCTCTTCCAGGGATGAACCCCACCAGGTGGATGTGGAGAAAAGGCCACTTTCCCTGGCCAGGGACTTACCAGGCGTGATGTTGCACTTCAGGAAAGATGTGGCGAGGCTGTTCATCTCTTCCTCTGTGAGCAGCAGGTTGAGATTGTCCTGGGTTTGAATGTGGAAAAGGAGGCAAGAAGGAGGACACGGTTTCTTAGAGGTGTGTGTGTGTGAGAGAGAGAAAGAGAGTTTTTGCACACAGTTCTAGCTCCACAAACAGATCCTGCCTATGACTGAAACATATGTGCCTCCAGCACAACTCAGTCTCTACCTGAAGTGTAACACCAAGAGGAGGCAAGGCAGTGCCTTGGAAGGGCTGGGCATTAAATGCGAAGCACGGTTTGTTGGCATTGCTGCTTTAGAAGAGTTTGGGCCAAACAGGATTGATACAGGCTGTGGTTAGAGCAGGAAGAGATTGTGACGGGGGGACGGACGGACAGACAAACTGCTGCCACTGCCGTTGCCGCCTTTGGCACCTGAGAATCCAGACTCCCATGTCCGAGTGTTTCAGCATGGACATAAGAGGAACCAAAGCAACCAAATGAACAAACCTCCTGTGCCTGAGGAATTGGACTCGAAGCCTCAGCTATGCCTACGGAGATAAAGCTCTTAATCTGCAAGCTGTCACAATACATTTCTTTGTGTGGTTTTTCTAATTCTACAGAATTCAGAGAAATCTTTCTGCTCAGGAACACTGAAAACGAATCGTAAGCGAAGGGAAGCCCAATTTACACACACGGAGAGGTGAGCTCCTGCTTCTTTCTTGTCTCGATTAAACCCTGGACTGCTAAAATGGAGCCACTTGCTTGGTCTTGTTTTTGGCCAGACTGAAGTCCTCATGGGTGGATGCTTCTGGCAGTCACTGGCAGACCAGTCAATGAGCCCATGGATTCTGTGCACTCAGAGGCTTCCAAAAGTTAAGAAATTCCCTCTCCTAATCATGGGTGACTTGTTGTAAGGTGTACTTCTGCCTTATTCCAGGCTCTTTACCCTCAAGTACGCCAAAACCTGACCATTTGGTCAGTGGCGTAGAGTGGGGGGGCAGGGGGGGCCGATGCCCCGGGCAGCGCTTTTCAGGGGGCGGCAAAATGTCCCCACCCCATTGGCCTCCCTCTGCCTGGGCTTAGGGAGCAGGACTTCCCAGGCAGAAGGCGGCCCTTTTGCTGCGCTGGCGGCCAGGCCACCCCTTTTTGCCTCCTGCCGGCCGTGGCTGCCCTTGCTCTGCCTCCTCCACCGCCTCCCTGACGGGCGCCCTGCGCGCTGCTCACCTCCACCTGCCCACCCACCTACCCAGCTAGTCATCAGGGGCTGTCCCTGCCGGGGGCTAGCTACCTGCCTGCCTGCCCGCTTCCCCCATCTCACCCCCTTGGCTTCCCTCCCTCTCATCCCTCCAGCCCATCACTTTGGCTCCAGAGTAGCTCCGGATTCATCTGCCGGCCTTGGTGAGACCCCAAAACACCCTCCTTCTCAGTCGCCGCCCAGGGGAACGGCGGGCAGGTGGGGCTCTATGAGAGGTCCAGCCCCGGGGGCTTTGGAAAAGGTAGCGAAGGGTTAACTGGTAGGGGCGGCAGTGGCGAGCTTTGATGGAGGGGCGGCGAGTTTGGTCTTCGCCCTGAGCGGCGGAAGCCCGCGTGACGCCACTGCATTTGGTAAAGCCTTCCGGTTAGGATAGCACCAAGGTGTGAACACTTGTAGGGAAACTGGAACTAGCAGAAGCAGCTTCCCCCAACTGGAAGCTGGAAGCCACATGCCCCCCGTCTCCCTCCCTCCCTGGCACCTGTGGCTTACGCAATGGTGGCAGCTCCAGCCAGTCTCTGAGTGGGCAGCCTCGATGACCTCCGTGGCATCTCCAGGGGACAGGAAGCCCATGCGGCGCAGGCAGCCATCATGGTAGACCCTGGTGCACACACGGCAGGGCAAGAGGCACTCGGCTGTCCACACCTCGCACACCTCGCACATCTCATCATTGACCACCTGGGTGGGTGGGTGGGGTTAGGAGGGATAAGAGAATGATGATGATGACGATGAAGGCCACAGGGAGGGCTGAGCAGAGCCAAGGCAGAGGGAGAGGCTTCTGAGGCTTCCGTCTCCCTGTTTGTGTAACACTGACAATACTCAAGGACGGCCTGGGCTAGTGTCAAGAGGCACTGCTGGCCAAGGTTGGCCCACCACAGGGACCCATCGCCTTGGAATCATAGCGGCACCAGAAAATGAAACAGCAACCCCAGCAATCCCGGCTCCAAGGCGGATGGACCCCCCCACCGCCTCCTGGCTCTTGGAAACGTCTAAGGACTACAGTGGCTTAGTGCAGGGTTGGCCAAACTTTTCAAACTGTGGGCTGGTTATGTGGTTCAATGGGCCAGTCACGTGGTTCCTCCCACAGGGAGTGGAAATAAAACATGCCCTCACATGCGCAAAACACTGCTGCAAATGCACCCATGGCTGTTGTAAATGTGAGTGCATTTTACTTCCACTTCTGGGAGTGGTGAAGGCGGCACGGGCTGGAAGGTTTGGCATTGCAGGCCTGATCCAGCTGGTGGGCTGTAATCTGGCCCACCCCTGGCTTAGTGGTTAAGACACTGAGCTTGACGACCAGAAGGTGGGCAGATCAGCAGTTTGAGACCCAAGTGCTGCATGACTGAGTGAGCGTCCATCGTCTGTCCCAGCTCCTGCCAACCTAGCAGTTCGGAAGCAAGAAATTGCAAGTAGATAACTACTGCTTTGGTGGGAAAGGTAACAGCGTTCTGTGCACTCTGGCATCTAATCCTGCCTGCCTCATGACCACAGAAGCAGACGGCGCTGGCTCCTTGGCTGTAAACGGAGATGAGCACCGCCCTCTAGAGTCAGGCACGGCTAGCTTTCGAACAAGGGCGAGCTTTACTTTGACCTGAACTATAACTTGGGGGGGAAGGGGTGGTGGGTGGGGAGGAGGTCATCCCACCGGGGCAGGGACCGCACGACAGCCCGGAGAAGAAGCACCCCCCCCCCCGCCGCCCCCTTGCCTGCCTGCCTGCCTGCCTGCCTGGGCGGATGGTGCCCACCTGCTCGCGGGGCTCCAGGTGGATCTCGGGGGGCTGGTGGTCGTGGGGCGCCCGTCGCGGGGCCCGGAGCGGGGCCGGCGGCGTGAAGCGGCTGCTGCGGTTGAACTCCTCGGGCTCCACGCCGCGCCCGTCCCGCAGCCGCTCCCAGGCCGCCCGACTCCGCCGCTGCTGCTGCTGCTGCTGCTGCTGCTGCTGCTGCTGCCGCCGGGCGCCGGCCTCCGGGCCGGGCGCCTCCTCCTCCTCTTCCTCCTCTTCCTCCTCCCGCTCCTCCTGCACGGCTTCGGCCAGGGTGGGGCGCCGCCTGGCCTCCTCCCGCTCGGGCGGACGCTTGGCGGGGGCGGCGGGGGCGGCGGGCGGCCGGTCGCGCAGCCCGTCCTTGAAGGCCGACACGGCCAGGCTGACCTTCTGCACCTGCTCCACCGTCTGACGCCGGGACAGCAGGACGCCCATGGCCGCGCGGATCGGGGCCCTGCGGAGAAGAGAGGGCGGGTGGGGAGAGGGAGGGAGGCTGCCTCTTTCGTTCCGACGGGGGGGGGGGGCCCTCTTGCGCGAGGAGTGGTCGTCTGGCGAGGAAAGGGTCTGTTGAGCAAGGCTGCCGAGATAGAAGAGCCATAGCCAGGGCATGTCTCTCTTGAGCCCCCCCCCCCTCTTCGCCACAGCGCTCAGTACAGTCTCTGGGGGTGCGTGGGGGTGTCACAAGAGAACACGGCTATACAAAATAATAATTTTCCCTGGCATGAGCTTTTGCAGTTGTTTTATACTAATTTCAGGCTGCTGATTACAAATATGATCTCAGATTCGCTCTGTCACATCACAATTTCATGCTATTGGCCAACCCAATTGTCATCCCTGACTGCATGTTGGTGCAAGTCAGTTATAGAATTATAGTGATTAGAATTAGGGACTGGTCAACACAATTTTTCTGGCATGAACAATTCTAAGGTAATTTTGAGGTGCTGATTCCGAATCTGGCATCCGTTTTCCCCCCTAGCACATCAGGTTTTTGAAATCTCAAATATTGCAATATACCTACGAAGAGCAAATTTATCATCATATTCGTTGAGCTAAACAGACATAAAGAGTGTAATTAGTGATTTGCCACCAACATGCTGGCTCCTCATTTGACTGACTTTGGAAGGATGGCTGAGTCCACATTGGGCTCTGTCAGGATCAAACTCACAACGTTTTGGCTGCATTGCAGCAGCTTAGCCCCTGCACCCCCAGGGCTCGCTCCTCCCCCTCCCCCTCCCCAGTTGCTGGCAGGATGGTCTACTACTCTAGTGCCATAGCCGGTAACCAGCCAGACTGGGGCGAGTCGACGCTTTGCATAGGTGGCGCATGGCTGAGATTGCTTGGAAGCTGCTATGAGGAAGAGAGAGAGAGAGAGAAAGACAGGCTGGCCAGATTTTTTTTACTAGTGTCACTATTATTACTATGATGATGATGATGATGATGATGATGGTGATGATGAAAGGTGGCAGCCTTTTGCTGTGCCTCTACTCCTGTCTCTTTAATTTAATTTAATTTTTTTATTTCTACCCTGCCCAATCAGGGGAACCCGACTCAGGGCAACCTGACTATGCTAATTTAGTGCCTTCCCCTTCCTTGGCCACAGGCAGGGTTGGAAGAAAGAGTCCTGCCCTAAGATTGCTCTCTAAAACATCCATGCCCACTTTGAGCCACCGTCATCAGAAGCAGTCCAACTGGCCTGCCTAAGTGCCAGAAGTGGCCCACTTCCTGCTCTTGCAGATGGAAACCTGAAGCTTCCTGTAGCCTGTTTTCAGCTGCCAGAGCTATTTCGAGTGGCAGAGTCTGGGATTTTCACCTGGCAGGCAATCTCTCTCTCTCTCTCCCCCCCCCCCTTCTCCATCCTTCCCAAGTCTTGTTTCTGGCTTGGAGGAGGACCTTTTGCCCGCCTGTCCTCCTACGCTGGGCTCTTGCTAAGATCTCCCACCTCTCTCTTCAAAGCAGTTCCCAGGGGGGTGATTCTCCCATTCAGGAAGAATCTAGCGAGATCCCAGGAAAGAGAAACCTTTGTGACCCAGACTTATTTTCAGCCGTGGCTTTTACTGCACGTCGTCTTCACTTCCCACGCTGCTGTCTCCTTTCTACGGCATATATTTGCCAATGAAAGTTTTGGTCTACAGCTTTTATCCTGCCACAAGCAAGTTAAAAGCCTTTTTCTTCCTTCTTGATCATTGGGCTTCTCAGCTGGGTCCCCTTGGTTCTGGTTTGCCTTGTGGTGACACCTGAACCCAAACCGGCTTCACTTCAACCCCCGTTTCCCTGCCATAGCGCAGCTTTGGGCCTGCGTTTTAGAATGGCTTCCAGACTTTCCTGAGCTAGTTGGATCGGAGCTCCGTGCAAGGAAGCAGTTGAGCTGGGAGTTCTATTCCCCAGAGCCCACAAGGGGCACAGCCCTGGGGTCCTCCCAACATAAAGGAAAGGGAAAGCCCTTCTGTGTGTTCTGCACCTGCTAGGAAACCCCAAAAGAGTCACCAGAGACATGGAACTGTCCTAGTGCCATGTGGTTGTCGTTTCTGTTATTTTCCCCATTTGAGGTAAAAATATCCCATCCGTCTAGTTCAGGGTTCCTAACCTAAGGCCTGTGGGCCAGATCTAGCCCATGGTACCATTTCATGTGGCCCCCACCTCTCCAAGGGCATTTGAGAAACAAAATGGCCACCCCTTTGAAGCTGTTGGGACAAAATGGCTGCCCCCATCATGCAGGCAGGGCAAAATGGCCATCTGGCCCTTGAAGCTGACCGAGAGAGCATGACCGGGCCCCCGGCTTGAAAAGGTTGGGAACAACCCCTGGTCTAGTAGTGGCTTACCTTATGCATTTATTAGGCAAAGGCATGTCTACAGCAGCCCTGCCATGAGCTGATCATCCCAAGGGGCAGAACATGGAATATCAAGCTTAAGTTTACAGGAAGCCCGATACAGGGTGAATATCAGGGAAAACCTCTGAACGGTTAGAGCAGTACAACAATGAAACCCACAATGACCTCAAGAAAGAGTGAGTGCTCCATCGCTGGAGGCATTCAAGAGAGAATTGGACAACCTCTTATCAGATCTGCTGCTTTGATTCAGATGCCTGCCTTGAACAGATGGGGTTGGACTGGATGGCCTCACAGGCCCCATTCCAACTCAGTGATTCTGTGATTCTATGCTTAATAATGTCTGTTAGTACTTTCCCATTCGCAACCCCCCCCCCCCCAATAAAAAAATAAAAATTGAGAACCTGCTCCTGGTGAATGTGAGTCCTTGGACCAACCTGCTTAGATTTGCAGTTACTGCACTGCCAAATTTCACAGATTCCTGGTAGGGTAGGCATATGGATTCAGGAGAAGTTCACATGCGTGTCTGGAAAGCACGCCAAGCCTCAGTTGCTATGAGTGCACTCTCTGTTCTGGAACTCTCACCAAAGTCAGCAAATCCCTGCCAGGCTGCCCGGGATCGTGGGAGAACTGGCTTCCTTGTGAACTGCTCTTTCTGCAGCTTGACTTCTTGATCCATCCCTCTATTTTACTCTCTATTTTTCTTTAGATGCACTTCTATTGAATATCACACAGAGCTGTACTAGTTGAACATCAGCTTGGACAGATGTGCTAAAACCTGAAAAGCCCTCTGGAACTGCCCTGGAACATTCAACCACCCTACGATTCTTGCCGGCCCATGCATAGCCTCCTCCTTAAAGTCTACCAATGGCAGTTCCTGGATTTTGGTAAAATGGTAGCTTTTACTCCAGCTGGAATGCTTTGTCCTCTTTGCAGATTTTTCTGCCAGTAACTCATCTGTGCCGTCTCCCACATCAGCAATACAGCACTAATAAGTCTTCTTAAAATCCAGGAGTCTAAGCTACTGGCAGCAGAAATAGAAGATCTGTTCCAGTTCTGGTAGGCTTGAGGATTAAACATCCATTCTGGCTTCCATGAAAGATGCTCTGCTATCATCGTCTTCAGTTCTAGTCCTAACAATACGATACAAGGGCAGGTAGCAAAGGTACACAGCCAGGTATCCTGGCCCTTGTGTCTCTTTAAGATTTATTTTAAATTGGTACTCTTAAGGCCAGTTCCTACTTCTCTTAGCTATGTCTTGGTGAGACTCTTTTCTGCAGCTCCAACGGGTAGAATCTGAGCCAAGGGAATCCAGTGATAAGAAAAAGGAGACTGTGATTATCCTGTAGGATGTTAGGCTCTGTTTGGCAGGGGAATGGATTGCCTTTCAGGGGGTGGACTCCTCTTTGTTGCGAAGTTTTAAGCAAAGGTTGGGTGATCATCTCTTGGGGGTTGGGCTCTCTGGGAGCAGCTTTTGGGAATTAAAGAGTCTCCTTCCCATTCTGGAGCTCTCAAGACTTCTTTGGGACCAAAAGGACTCCTAGGAATCCCTGGAAGAATGGAAGATTGAGAACTCTTAATTCCTCCCAGATGGCAACAGAAGATGACATCATCCAAGCTGCCTAGTGTAAATTTGTGCAACAGGATTCCTGCCAGTACGTTTTTCTTTTTGCCTAAATTTCAATCTCCAGACCAGCCAATCCTGTTCCATAATTACAAACCCACCATTGGTGTTACAAAGTATGCCTGGAACCCTGCTGTATTGTTATGCGTGAGGAAAGCAAATAGTGCGACATATCACTTGCTTCTAACTGGCAATGAATGTGTCTCTGCTGGGATTCTTGAATGGGTGCCAAGCTAGCAGGCACTGGTGACTCATTAATTGCCAGGGAGAAACAACTGAATGCTATAGTGCTTGCCTTCCACACGAATTACAGAGCAACAGTCTTTTAGCATGTGAATGCCAAATACTGTACTGTACTCTTAATACTGACCAGTTGTAGAGCACAAAGTAATTGCCTTTGGGAGGGGCTGTGGGCTAATTGACAGAGTATGGGACCAAGAGGACTTTTTTGGCTGTGGAAACTTGTTAGAAGAGGTAGCTCTGGTAAAACCACTCCTTGAGCATCTCACATACTTTCAAAACCTTCTCATTCCATCTATGCCTTTGAGGCAGTTTAAATAATTGAGAAGAATATATTGAGGTGAGCATTATGAAACTGGCTTCTTTAAAACAAACCCACTCTACGTTCCATGTATTCCACCAGAACACCCGATCCCAGGAAGCAAGCATGCTCCCAGAGCAATAAGGCCTAATTAAGGCATGCCTGGCCATTCAGCCCCTACAGTGTTCACGAGACTGATCCCACCTTTCTGTCTGTTGCTTTGGCTCTAGGACAGTCCTCTTCATTAGGCCATCTCCAACCCATTTTGGACAAGAGTGCTTCGCTTTCCAAAGTCCTTGGAGACGGACCCCGGCTTGCTTATAGACAACCCTCCAATCTCAAACAACTATTGACACACAACGAGCTACACAGAAGTGAAACAGAGATTTATTTATTATTTATTTATTTTATTGAATTTATTACCCCGCCCCACTCGGGAGAACCCGACTCTGGGCGGCTTACATCATAATAAATAAAAGTAAAAGATAAAAACATATAAAATCATAAAAATTTAAAAGTTATCTGAGCTAAAAACAGTGCAAACTGCACGCCAGTATTCCCATAGATCAGCCCCAAAGCGGCACTCCTTAAATGAGCCACTTAGTATGGGAACCCATGTTCCCTAGTCCCCAAATATGTCCTGCCAGCCAGGTTTTCAGGCCCTTCCGGAAAGGCAAGAGCTCCGTCTGCAGGCGCAGTTCGGTGGGCAGGAGGTTCCAGAGGGTCGGGGCGGACACGGAGAAGGCTCTCCTCCTCGTACAGGTGAGGTGCGCCTCTCTCGTCGAAGGAACAACAAGGGAGCCTCTCCGATCCGCCCTGGTGGGCCGGACAGATGTTCTTGGGGTGACGCGGTCTCTTAGGTATCCTGGCCCACTACCATATAGGGCTTCAAAGGTAATAACCAGCACCTTGAATTGCACCCGGAGACATACTGGCAACCAGTGCAGATGGGAACTAAACCCTGCTACAAATCCAGATGTCAACTATGCCCCCACATTCTCTCTGGAAAAAGCATTACCGGACCCAACGGAACCACACACAACATTAAAGGCAGTTTTACTTGTGCTTCTGCCAATGTGATTTATGCCATCTCTTGCCAAAAATGTTCATCCATGCTTTATGTAGGACAAACAGAACAATCTTTACGCAAAATAATTAATGGACACAAATCAGATATCCAGAAAGGCAACACAGAGAAACCTGTCTCAAACTGCTTCAATCTACCTGGACCCTCTACCCAAGACCTGAAAGTTACAATTCTGGAGCAGAGAGATTACAAGACTAGGAATGAAAGAGAGACAGCAGAAATAAAATACATCCATCTGTTGGACACCCATCACAGAGGCTTAAATATTAGCCAAGGGTTTCTGGGACATTATCAAATTTGATACACAGATTGCTATATGCTGATAGATATTATATATATTATATTTTTTGTGTATTATACAACCTTCCTGCCAATTCTCTTTTACAATTTGAGCAGAACAAGAAATAGCCAGGTGGCAGTAAACAAGTGAGAGGTTAAATCAGAAACCTGACAGGGCTTTCCTTCTTACCTTTGAGACTGAAAGGGAGACATTTAAAACTAATCTGAATAATCTATTGTTACTGATAGCTGTAGGAAGCTGTATTGTTATGCTTGCTTGTCTGTCATTCTGCTTGACCAAATCCTTCTCCCTTTAACCCCTGCATTTGGTGTATATAAACCACGCCTGTAAGTTTTACTCCTTGTCTGAAGAAGTGGACTTGATGCATGAAAGCTAACAATAAAAATATAGCAGTTAGTCTTTAAAGTGCTACGTTTTTTTAAATTACTTTTTTGTTTTTGTTTTCTGATATGCCACAGACTAACATGGCTACTACTCCAAAAAAATGCATTAGGCCAATTAATGACAACAAAAAAGGTTCGAAAGGGCCTGAAAACCTGGCTGGCAGGGCAGGTGTGGGGTCTTGGGAATGGGGGTTCCCATGTAGGGTGGTTGATCTAAGGGACAGCCACCCTTCCTGTTGTGTTTTAATGTTCTTATGAACTTTTACAGTTTTTAAATTAGAATTCGTAAACTTTTGTTTTTAACTCATGTGTAAGCCGCCCAGAGTCGGGGTTTTCCCTGATTGGGGCGGGATAATAAATACAAATAATAAATAAATAAATAAACAAAACAAAAGTTTGGGAGTCAAGGTGGAGGGTTTAAGGAGGAAGGAGGGCTCATTAACATAATTCCCAGAGGAGGTTCTAGAATCTTAATTACATTAATATACAGTAAAACCTCATATAACGCTAAAACCTGGTTCCACAAGTCTTCGTGTTATATGATTTTTCGTGTTATCTGATCCTCTATGGGATCCATAGAGATACATTGTAACCACACAGGCTTTCGCGGTTGTTATCTGAAGCATCCCATAGGATCTTAATGTTATCTGATGCAATTCTTCCCCCCAGATTCCTTGATGTTATGCGATTTTAGTGTTATTCGATACTAATGTTATATGAGGTATTACTGTAATAACGTTATAGTCTTAAACCCTCTGCCTGATAAATATGGAATGGAAACCTAAATGAATTTGGGCATCTAAGCCGATTAGCAATTACCAGCCGTGGACTACTAGCTTTTCAGTTAAACAGGCTTCCAACCTTTCTCACTCCTCCCCACTATTTTCTTGACTGCTAGACCAGGGCAAGCATTGCTTGCTCTTTTTCTCTTTCTCTGTCTCCTTGCCTGCTTTTTGCATTTCTCTGCTTCAGAAGCATCACAGAGGGCTCCAGACTGGAAGGGATTTGGAGTGTAGCCTCTTTTCCTCTGGAGCTCCCTCTGGAAGCTGCCTTTGGATCGGGACCAGTAGAGCAAGAGGAGAGGATTTTCCCCATCCATCCGCTCATCGCTTTGCTAAAACACAGTCCAAAACTGGAATGCTTCTCCTTCTTCTCCTCTTCCTCCTCCCTGTCCAGCCTGGACTTTCCTGGGTTAGGCAAGATGCCTTTCTCTGCATGAAGCAGACCTTTCACTCTGCCTGTTAATGAGCTGGTATCCCTTGATGAGCCAAGACCTCCTGTGGGGCAGGCTAAGGTCCCACCTTCTTCTGGACGTTTGTCCTGGCTGTGTCCTAGTTCAGCTAAGAAACCAGGGCGGTGATGGGACCAGCTACATTTTCTTCTCCAGGCTGTCTCTTTCTCATCGCGTCCTTCTGAAACTCTTCTTCAGTTCGTGGGAAGAGAATGTCTCCTCTTAGGGAAAGAGGGCAGACAGCACCCCATCTCCCTCCCTGCAGAGTCCTCCCAGTCTCATTCCTTCACTGCACTAGAGAAAACAGCCTCAGTGGGGTCCCACCTGTTGAGTATTCGAGTGCAAGCCCAGCATGCAGTGACCAGAGAGACAGGAAAGATTAGGTTGACCTAAAGGAAGTTGTTTTGCATTGTTTGCCTCTAATTACAATTCACAAGGTCCTTTCCTGCCTCAAGGATCACCTGACCCTATTTGTATGTGTTAAGGCTTTTGTTTGCTCTGGCCTTCTCTCGCTCTTGCTTTCTGCCTTTGAACAAGAGAAATGTCCCTTTGAGCTCCTTCATCTTCCAGGCCACATGGCTGGAAGAAAGACTTGACTTCTTTCTAAACCATCTTCCACAACTACTACTGCCTCCTCTCCCTCCCCATTCGAGACATTCTACAAGGACCAATAATACCTAAACACTGTCCTGTTGCTTCAGACGCCCCAGAAAGGGTGAAGTTTTCAAATTCTGGCCTATGCATTAGGTAACATTGCCCAGGGCTGCCCCCTCCCCCCATGAATGACCAGCACAGCAGCCCTGACCACATTCCCTGCAGAGGGCAGTCCCACCAAGCAGGATAAAGACCCTTGAGTTTGGATTCATTACACACACACACACACACACACACACACACACACACACACACCCTCCTGCTCCTCCTTTGTGCTTTGCTTTGGGAGCCACTTCTACAGGGACACTTTGAACAGCAGAGCTTTAGGGTTTTCAAAAAGTGACCTCAAGGACAATCCCAGGGATGCAGGACTCTCACCCTGAAGGCTCCCGAGGCCAGCTACTCCCACGGCCTCCCTTACAAACCCAATGCAAACAAGGTACATGTCAAGCTTGCGTGACAGAGACTGGGGGAAGGGAACTGCCACGGAAGATCAGGACTGCAGGGCAAAGACGTCCTGCTGCAGAGAAACAAGGATAAATCTTGTCTCCCCATCTCTTCGCTCCTTGGTTACCAATTAGAGGCTCGCTAGTCTTCGCGGCCATTCCCAAGGTTGGTTGATCATTTCCTGCCCTCTATGAGCCCAACATGACAGTCAAGCCAGGAAATAGGTTGCATTGTGTCACATACTGTATTTGCAGAGGTACTTGGCAAAACAGTGAAAGACTTTGTCTTAGCATTTGTTTTCTCTTCTCCTTCCACCTTGCATTTAGTGTGCTTTGTTTCATTAGAGGCTGTTAGCAGGTAAGAATGGGATCAAAATCTCATTATAGGAGCAGTTGATTTTGAGAAACAAGGTCCTCCTTAATGCTTAGTTTGATCCTCAGTGGTACTTTGTGCAGTTGAGGGCGTGCAGCATTTTCCCTACTTAATTTTGGTGGCTCCCTCCTAAAACCACCACAACAACCCACCTTATTTAAATCAAATAAAATATTCCCCTTAAATTAGCTTTTCTTGGTTGCCAGCAAATTTTGGGCACAGGAGATGTGATAGAACAGGAGTGCCCAAACTATGTCTCATGGGCCAGATCTGGCTCCCTAAGCCAATTCATCTGGTCCACAACACCCTCCTTGCTCCTGGAAACAGAAGTAAAACATGCCCTCAGTGTCCCCAGACTCTTAAGGCTGAGCTGATCCTACCTGGACATGCCCTTCAAATGTAATGGACACACCTAGTTTTGGTGAGTTCCTCATCATGAGTGTCTACAAGCACTGCTTGCACATCCACCAGTCGAAGCCCACGAACACTGGAGGATGCAAAGGACAATGTATAACAGTGGCAGAGCGACACAATTTGGTTTATTAATGGCCCCTAAGGCCATGCTAGCCTCACAGAAGCCTAGTTTCTCTCAATGAGACCTCTGCTCATTTGTAGGCCAGGTGGCCCGAGACTAAAGAGCTCTGGTCCGGAGAAGGACTCCCTGCTTTCCCTGTAGATTCTCTGCTTGGCAAAGATTATGTGAGGTGAATGGATCACCCACTAAATAAAGGGAGGTCCTAATGCTATGATGGCCAATCTTGGCACTCCAGGTGTTCTTGGACTTCAATTCCCAGAAGCCCAAATCAGCGCTCCTGCTGATCAGGGCTTCTGGGAACTGAAGTTCAAGAACAGCTGGAGCGCCAAGGTTCACCATCACTGCATCCCTCTTTCCTAATTAATTTATGCCTAGCTGGTTTCTCAATGGAATTCTAGCTGGGGAACTTCAGCTGGGATCTCAAAAGCAAGGAAAGCCGCTTTTGCTCCTGCTGTGCAAGTAAAGTCCATTTTCCATCTGTGCTCCTTCCCTTCTTTTCTTGGGCTGAAGTTCAGGACTTTGTGACTTGGGGATGTAGAAAAATCAGAAAAGGCTTTCTCTTGGAAGAATCGGGAGGGGATTTTATTATCCAATAGCCTGTTTCTAATGATGGCCAAATGTTTGCCCCTGGGAAGCCCACAGGTAATGCATGAAGGCAATGGTTTTCTTCCACTGTTGTTTTCTAGCCACTGGTATTGGTCATGGGTGGCGTGTTTGAAAGAAATCCTCCCTTCCTTTGGGCCAAGTCATGACCTGGGCATCAACTGGTTCAAACTGGTCTGTTGGTCATCATGATAAGAATCTTCATCCAAAATTAAGGTGGCTCCAAAATAGCTGTGAACTCCCAGATCTAAAGAAGTCAGAGTGACCCTCTATTTGGCTTTGGTCAAGTGCTGTATCCAGTTCTTGCCATCCTGTGTATAAGAAGGATATGAACAAGATGGAACCTGTCCAGAGGAAGTTGAACAAGATGTTAAGATGGCTCTGGAAGCTAAGTCTTATGAGGAGTGGGTGTGGGTGGACATGGTCACCTCCCCTGCCCCCCAAGAGAAGAGCTAGAGCTGATAGAAGGGCCCTCTTCAGCTACATGACAAGCTTTCACATGGAAGATGGAGCAAACATTTTTACTTGTGGCTTCACACGTGGCAATGGATTCCAGTACAAGACAAGGTTTCACTGAAATGTCTTGATGGCAACTGACGTTTAGCGATGGAATGGAGACCCCTAGAAGGTGCTGGACTCTCTCTTTCAAAGAAGGATGGTTTAGTCATGAATGTCATATATCAGCAATGGACTGGAATAAATTACCCTTGGAGTCCCTTCCAAGTATATCGTTCTATTCATTCTGTCTGGGATAGGGGTACACAGAAAGAGCCTCCTTGAAGAGGGTGGTATTTTTGAACCACAATCAGGCATACCCTGGGCAACAGCCATTTCTTGCCATCTAATCTTTCTCACACTAATTCAGGGGAAAGTAGCTACAGAATAGATTAACCAAATGGTGGCTTCATTTGGCAGTTTCATGTCTGGCTTAGACATGGCAGAAGAAGAAGAAGAAGAAGAAGAAGAAGAAGAAGAAGAAGAAGAAGAAGAAGAAGAAATAGTACTACAGTAAAACCCCTATTTATGTAAAAAGTCTATTCTGTAGGCTTTTGTGTAAATCAGTTTTTTTTACTTAATTAGAAGCAAACCCATAGGAAAAATGATTTTTTTACATCACTTGAAGCAAACTCAGAGGAAACTGTGTTATGTAAATCGGGACATTTATGAAAATTGGGGCATGGTTTTAGTACAAAAATCATTATGTAATTTGAATTGTATGTAACTTGAGACATATGTAAGTTGGGGTTTTACTGTACTAGTAGTAAATGTTCAAAGAGAGGAAGCTGCTGCTTTTGTGATAGACCTGTGGCAGAGGGAGGTGTGACAAGTTCTCCACCTGCCTGAGGAAGTGGTGCTGGCCATCTGCTGGCTAAACCAGTTTCAAGCCCCCACTTAAATTCATAAGGGAGACCAATCCTGAGATGGCACTACACCACCAGCCTGAAAGCTGCTTCAGCTGAGTCACAGATGAGATGATAACCACATCAGGTACCTGTAAGAAGGGGGGGGGGAGGGGGAGGAAAAAGCTGCCAAGGAAACCTGTGGCTTTTGAGAATACGTTTTTGGGGATCAGGAGGAGAAAGGGGGGTCTCAGCACAAACCCTGATTGGCTTGCTGCAGATGTTACCCCCAGGGAAGGCCTGCCTTGGGAAAGGGCCCGGACAGGGGCCATTTAGAAGCAGGTTTGTCCACAAAGAAGACCTTCTACCCAGTGGTGGGCTCCAAAAACATTTACTACCACACTGTAGGTGTGGTATGGTGGGTGTGGCCAGGGGGACAGCCCTGCGTTGCACCCAAATTAGGACTTTATCCAAAAACTTGGATGGGCGTGGCCAGCTGGAATTTCTGCTGCCGATTTTGGCGAACTGGTGCGAACCTGCTGATGCCCACCACTGCTTCTACCCATTGGTCGGGATGGGTGAAGGTTGGTAGAGGGAAAGGATCTCTTCAGAGGAATGGGCACAGGTGATTCGGCATAAGCCAACCCACTGTGAACCCAGAGCTTGGGAAAAAGTTACTTTTTTGGACGATAAGCCCCAGAATTTTGCGGCCAGCATGGCCAGGCTCCTGGTGGTGAAGCCCAGAGGAGGAAGGTTCCTGAGCCCTGAATATCAGGATACCCTCGGGAAGGTGGGATGGTGGGATTCCAGCAGAGGGGCCATAGTGGGGAGCTGGCCAAAGAAGAGGTCCTAAGGTCAGGTGGGTGTCCCCTGCTGACAGCGTTGGCCTTGGGAAAGGAGCACCAAACCTTCCCTGGGAGAGCTGGGGAAGGAACCACTAGCGGCTCCCCTCTCCTGCCCTGTGGCGTCTGGCCGGCCGTTGTGGGCCCAGGAGGGAGGCCTTGGCTCTGAAGGTTCCCTTGGGTGCCACCAGCCGAGGTGACTCTGCTAGGGCCACCGTGGCTTGGCTACCCTTCCTTCCTGCCCCGCGTGAGGCTGAAGATTGTAAGCTCCTTGGGGCAGAGGGTTCTCCTGTTGCAAGTGGTCTCTAGAGACATCCATAACAATGGCTCTGAATACCAGAATGTAAACCTGCACGCTGTCCACCTGCTTTTGACTTAGGGTAAAGGTCAAGGTTGCCTTTGCTTGAAAGCCAGGCATGTCTGACTCTAGGGTTCAGTGTTCATCTCCGTTTACAGCCAAAGAGCCAGTGCTCTCTGTATCTGCAGACATTTCTGTGGTCATGTGGCAGGCATGACTAAATGCCAGAGCAAATGGAATGCTGTTACCTTCCCACTGAAGTGGTGATGAAAGTCTGACCAAGAGTCACCTGATCCACACCCTCCACCCTCTAACCCCAAGCCCTCCATTGGGATCCTGGATCACTCAATGAGTTAGGGTTGTGGCTGTGGAATCAGAGGTTGGGAGTTCGAATCCCCTGCTCTGCCTCGTAGGAGAAGAGCCAGCCTGCGAACCTGGGGGGAAGCAGCACCGTAGTCCCAAGAAGAGGACGGGAATGGGTGAAACCACTTCTCCATATTTGCTACCTAGAAAACATGGGAAAGGGTCACCACAAGTCGGAATGGGCTATTAGTATTAATGGGGAAATGGTTGCCTTGAGGACATCTGGCAAGTGAGCACCCCTGGGCCAGGATGAGGTCTCACCCGTTCAAGCCTGGTATCCTATCCCCAATCTGCTGGGTCACCTCGGATGGAGGGGCGGAAGTCCCTTGTAGAAGTTCATTTCCAGCCCCAGCCCGAGAACTCCCCCAGGCAGCCGGGTTCAGCCAGTGGCTGCTTAGCCCCTCAACCCAGTGATCAGATAATGTGACCTGAATGCAGTAATGCCGCCCCCCCGCCCCCCCGGCCCCACCTAGCACTGACCGACTTCTGCCAGGCAGGGGAAGCACGGCCACGGCCACAGCCTGACTGCATTCGGTCCAAAGGGAGGGAGGTGGCAATGGAGGAAATGTGACACCCCATCCCCAGCAGCGAGCCCAGAGGGTTGGGACCCAGATCTACTCAGAGTTGCTAATGGCCTCGTGAAGCACAGAGGGGGAAAGTAGAATCCAGAGGGCTGAACACCTGCTTCAAAGTAAGGTCAAGGTCAAGGTGTCTCCCTTGCCCCAAAGCCAGCCAAGTCCAACTCTAGGGCAGGGGTGCCCAAATTTCTCAGGCCACAGGCCAGTCACGTGCTTCAGTGGGCCAGTCACGTGGTTCCTCCCACCAGAAGCGGAAGTAAAACACGCCTTGCAATCTGTGTTTTGCAACAGGATGAGATAGATTTGTAGGCTGCCATTTTCTCTGCTTAAACCAGGGGTGCCCAAACTATGACCTGTGGGCTGGATCCGGCCCATGGGCCATAGTTTGGGCATCCCTAGTCTAGGGTTTGGTAGCCATTTCCATTTACAGCCAAAGAGCATCCCCCAGGTTTCCCCAGAGCTGCCTGAAGAATTCTAGGCCTTGTAGCCCAAACTCCAGAGCTCTCTGTACATGAACAGATGCTCCTGATCACCCATTACTTGCTCATACGATGAGATTTTAAAGAACACACACGGCTCTCAGTTCTGATGACTCATGGCTGGAATATAGTCACTGAAGGGGAGAACTTATTCAAAAGGAATAAACTGAACAGGAAGGAAGGAGGAGATGACATGTGTGTGTGTGTGTGTGTGTGTGTGTGTGTGTGTGTGTGTGTGTGTGTGTGTACACATTGCTTGTGAGGAAACGGATGTCTTTCTTGGATTGCAGGAGGTCTGGAGAGAACATCTGGGTGGAAATGAAAGGAGGAGGAAACAAGACGGATATGACGACAGGGTGGGCAGGAGTGGGTGGAGGCCCTTGACAGACCTTCAGGCCAGGCTGAAGGTTTTCAGGAGGGTCTCCTAGATCAGGTTGCTCAAGGTCTGGAGGAGTAAAGGCCAGGGTCAGCTACCCTGATATTACTGGAAAGTCCCATTTTGCCCCCAGAGTGTAAAATCCAACAAATTCCTCCCTTGGCCTGGGGATGCCTTTCACCTTCCAGAGGGTGGAGGAAGAAAGCAGGAGGTCAGCCCTGGATGTGGTGGGGCAGGCCCTGGCCAGCATGGGAAGAGTGGTCAGTGAGATGGACAACCCGATCTTTTCAATGGGAGATGCTGTTGGGGACTGTAATGTGCTTCTGTGGGCAACATCGCTGCACTGTCACTGGGCCATATGCACAGGTTCCCTTGACCACGACAATTGCTGTGTCCCAAATCTGCAGGCGTTTAACGCAAGGGGGCACAAACCTTTTGGGCCATGGGCCGGTCACATACTTCAGTGGGCTGGTCACAGAGTTCCTCCCACTGGAAGTGGAAGTATTTATTTATTTATTAGTCACATTTGTATTGCCGCCCACTCAGCAAGCGGCTCTGGGCGACGTAAAAAGCACCTTGCAATCTGTTTTGCAACAGATAAGTTTTGCAACAGGATGAGATAGATTTTTAGGCTGCCTTTTTCTCTGTTTAAACCATGGGTGCCCAAACTATGGCCCACGGGCCGGATCCAGCCCCCAATGCCAATTCATCCAGCCTGCACTGCCCTTGTTGCTCCTGAAAGTGGAAGTAAAACATGCCCATACGGGCACGTTTTACTTCTGCTTTCGGGAGCGATGAGGGCAATGTGGGCCAGATGAACTGGTGTCAGGGGCTGGATCTGGCCCATGGGCCATAGTTTGGGCACCCCGATTTAGAGAAATGCAATTTCAAGGGAGGCAGCTGTGTTACCCTTCTGCAGGCAAAGCCAGCGGAGGCCAGGAGCCTCTGAGGACTATCAAACTCACCAGTGTGATCCTGTTTATGTTGCAACCAACTCAAGTAACACCTTAGACCACAATACATTGGCTAGTTTTGATGGTTCCGCAAGAGCCTTTGTTTGCAACCAGTGCGGAGCCTGCAATCCTGGGACCAAAAATTCCAGTCCCTTGGCCCAATATGGGGGTGAAGAAAGCAAAAAACAAAACAAAACAAAACAACAACAAAAAACAAAACAAAAACACACCACTTTGCACATGCTCTCATACCCTCTCTTTAAAAGAGAAGAAGCCACTCCCTATCTTTATTCTCCTATGATTGTCCTATTGACACCTGGCAGAGGTTTTTAGACCTGGGAAATCCTGGCTCAGGGCAATGGTCCCTTCAGGAACTTGGGGATCCATGAGGAGGCAGGAGCAGCTCCTTAATTTGGCTACCCAGCCTCCCTCTCCTGTCTTCTCTGGCAGAGAGGCTGAGCCACCCCGGAGCAGCCTACCAAATGCATGTCTTTCCCCCTGGCGCCGATATTATTCCTCTCCCTGCTTCAGAACCATCCATTTCTGTGCATGCCACTTAAAAACACCCCAGGGGACTTGAGAGCTGATGGAGCATCTCTCCCCCCCCCACCGCTGCCCACAACATGGTTCCTGCTCAGTTTGGTAGGCATCAACCCCCTTGGTCTCTTCTTGGAAGTGCTGCAGTGGCTCAGCCCGTTGATTCCCATCTTAGAACTAGGGATGAAGAACTGTAGCCCACCAGCCAGCAGGGAAGGGTCAGGCGCCCGCCATGGTGTTTGGGCCATCTGGCTCTACTCCATCACCTGCAACACCATGGTGGGCTTCCTGGTGCCTGGCCCTTCTTTCTTGCTGGCTGGTGGGCGGGTGGGGCGGGTGGGGCGGGGCGGGCTGCCCTTCTGCTCCATTGGTCGATGTAATAATAATCCCGTTCCATCCCCACCATCATTCAGTGGGTCAAGAAGGGTGGCCTTGGGTCACGAGGACCTTCCCTCCCCACCCACCTGAGCCATGGCTTTCCTCCTTTCCCTTGACGTTCTCTGGCCCCTTGCTTCTCCAAACAGAACCACTCACTGGCTGCCCATTGGGCTTGGCCTCCATTCCTGTTGGCAGAGGTTCGGGATCTCAGCCTACCAAACCCTGCTGGGCTATCTATCCCCGCTCTGTGCCCCGCATCCTTTCAGGGGCCCCTGCCGTGTCTGTCTGCGCCCTCGCCTGGTCCCGCGCAGCCTCGCTTTCCCAGGCCAGCGGAAGAACCGAGGAGTTTGCCTTTCGGAGGCATCCTCGCATGCTGCTCTCGCTGGACACATTCTGTTTCCTCACGCAGTCGCTGTCAGCGTCTCCCGGCAGTTATGGGGCGGGTGGGGGTGGGGGAATGAGGATAAAGGTGAAGGTCTGCAGAATGGGGCCGTGCTAAGCCTGGCAGAGTGAGCCCGAGTTGGCAAGCCCCAAAGGCGCCCAGTGCTGATACGGCCCGGATGGACGAGCCTCCCTGCCGGGTCCGTGCCAGGGATCTCGTCGAGGCCTCTGTCCTCCTCCTCCTCCTCCCACACAGGAAGAGAAGACGAGGCTCCCTTCCTGACCACGAGAGCCGTGATGTTCACCATCTTGACTGTCGGCGCTACTGTCCTTGTCGCGCCCCCCCCGCCCCCCCGCCCAACCCTATTCCTAGGGAAGCACATCCATAGGACCGACCACAGGCAGCCCCGGCGGGAAAGGGAGCAAAGGCAAGCCCCCCCCCTTCCCCTGAGCTCCCTGGTCCCTTCTAGGGTGCGCAACTACTGTCCTGTCCTGCAGCCAAAGGTTATGATTTCGAGCCTAACGGGACCCCAGGTTGACTCAGCCTTCCATCCTTCCGAGGTGGGTAAAATGAGGACCCAGCATGTTGTTGAGGGCAAAATGCTAATTACCGTGTGTGACCTGCCCAGAGAGCTGCGGGGTGCCCTGGCTATTGCTCTCATGGCTAGTCTCGCACATCCTTCCAGGTTGGGAGGGAGGGGCGCATCTCTGGACCACCACTGGCTGCCCTTTAGGATCACCCGCTGCTGGGCTCATGCCAACTAGGGCGGAGACCGCCACACCCCTCGGCTCCATTGCTGGGGGAGATAGAAAGGCTTAGGCAAATCTCTCCCCCCCCCTTTCCAGGATGCGCGCATTCTCACCCCCCCCCCGCCTTTCCACCCATGATTTATGACTTCTTGAATGGCCAGCCTTGCACTTGGTGCTGTGCCAGGATAGGATCCGAAATAGTAGATCCTGTACAAGAAAGCCTCCCCTCCCTTAACCCCCCCCATCTGCCACTGGGGACCCCCCTCCCCCTTCCCATCTGGGCAGCAGGAGAGCATCCTTCCTCCTGGATGGAGAGGCGGTTTTGTGAATGGGCTGAGACCTGAAAACCGCCGCCGCCCCCCGCATCCCACTCCCCACAGGGAGGGATGCTAGTCTAAGCGGACGTGACCGGGCATCCCAGTCCGTCTACCGGGGCAATCCCTTACCTGAGCGGGGCTGCGCGGGTCCCCCGGCCGCTTCGACGGGCAGGCGGGCGCTGGCGGTCTAGGGCCCGGAGTCGGGGCGGGTGGAAGCCGGTCTCCCGGCGAGGAGGAGGCAGAGGTAAAGGCTGACGGCCAGGCAGGCAGCCGCCGGGGCTGCCGCTTTCTCTCCGGCGTAGCGGTGCGCGCGCACGCGGACCCGGGGATGGTGGAGGGGGCGAGGCAGGGGGAGGGGGAGGGGGGAAGGGGAGGGGGACCGCCGGAGACACCTCCCTCCCCTCCCCTCCCCCGCTTCCTCCGGGTCCCACGGGACCCTGGGGAGGGAAAAATTCGGACACCCCCCCTGCTTTCCCGAGCGGGGGCTGCACTCTCCCCTGCCAAGGCCCCCCCACTTGGGCGGAGGGGGAGAGGGGGTTCTGGGATGTCCGACAATGCAACAAATAAATAAATCATTGTAATGTTAAACAGCAATTGAACCAATATCCTATTAAGGGTGGTAAATAAAAACAGTTTACACTTTTTTTACAAGCATATTTTAAAAATATAAAAGGTGTAATAGCCTCATTTGAAAAACGTCCTCCTATTTAGCGATTTAATGAACAAAAAGCATCTGCCCCAAAGGGAAAGTCTTTGCCTGATGGCAGAAGGACAGCAAAGAGTGGCTTCCAGTGGCAGGGAGTTCCACAGCTTAGGCGGAGGAAGGGGGACCCTGAAACCTGAGCCAGGACTCAGGGAGGGCGTTGCACTCTGCATATGCTCCATTGCAGGTCTTTTTAAATTCCTGTTTCACAGGGACAGGAAGGTCCTGCTCCAAAAGGAAATTCTGGAGCGGAAATCTGTCTTAATGGGCTCTCTCTGACCCTTGATATCTCTCTCTGTGTGGAGGGGGGGGATTTGGGGGGTCAAGGGCACCTTGGATCCTGAGTTCCAGCTCATGGTCAGACTGTCGGACCACTCTCTGCATGGTCTAGGTCTGTGGTGGTGAACCTTGGCACTCCAGATGTTCTTGGACTTCAGTCTCAAGAAGCCCAAGGCCCCTATGAATCCACACAATCGGGTTTACTGCAATTCATCCGGCCCGCATTGCCCTCGTTGCTTCTGGAAGCAGAAGTAAAATGTGCCCGTATGGATTCATGGGGGTTTGGGCTTCTAGGAATTGAAACCCAAGAACATCTAGAGTGCCAAGGTTTGCCATCATGGGTCTAGACCAACAGTGTCCTCTCCAGCACAGATCCTGGCATCCGTGGCATTTGCTTTGGACTTATTCCAAATGACAAAAGAAATGCAGGAGGAAGGAGATACCTTCATTAGAAAAATCAGACCTCTCACAAGCTTTTGTGATTCAAGACAACTTCTTCAGGCATGCATCAATTTCTTGTGGAAAATTATCAATGGAAGTCCCTAAACGTTCATGGCAAAATCTTCTGCCACATGTTGTTTCTTACATGTGCATTGTGGGCTGAGTTCTACCTCTGAATCCCTCTGTTAGGGAAACGGGTGTGTTCAGTGGATTGGGGACCGTGCAGACCCCCAGGTGTCCCTGGATGGCAACCCCCCCCCCCAGCCAACAGAGCCTCTGGGTGAGCAAATCTGGGCAACTGCCTTTCAGGAACACCACAGGCCGGTCGCATGGTACAGTGGGCTGGTCACGTGGTTCCTTCCACCGGAAGTGGAAGTAAAATGTGCCTTGCAATCTGTTTTGCAACAGGATGAGATAGATTTTTGGCAGTCATTTTCTCTGCTTAAACTGGGGTGCCCAAACGACAGCCTGTGGGCCGGATCTGGCTCCTGATGGCAATTCATCCACCCTGTGCTGCCCTCATTGCTCCTGGAAGTGGAAGCAAAATGTACCCAAAGACCTATCCGGTCAGGACTGGCCTTTCCACTCATGTGTCTGGAGCTGCTAGTCCCAGGGTAGTCCCAGGGTTAGTTCCAAGGTTAGCCCCAGGCTGTTGGGGGGGGGGGGGAGAGACATTGGAATAGATGGATGGAGATTGGTCCTTTCCCACTGGTGTAGATGGATTAGGTACGTAGCACATCATTTGCAGTCACATCATTGTTCTCATTCTCCGCTGGCTTCTTGTCATGAGATCACGATGCAGCTCTGTTGGCCTCAGTGACTGTTCTCCAGAGATCTTTCTGAGCAATATTTCCCTTGAAATGGCTTTGCTTTTCTTTCTTCCAAAACATTCCCCAAAAAGTCCACTGCCTTTCGTATCATTTAATTAAGCCGATGGCAGGGAGGTGCCTCCTCCTGGCACAGCTGTAGCTTGACTGGGCAACTGCTGTCTCATTCGTAGAATCTGGCCGCTTGCCTGGCTTCAAAGCCTCCAGGCTGAAGGAAAGGAGGCTACAGAAGGAGGCGCACCAAGACGCTCACCCCTTTCTCCCGGCTTTCTGCAACCTTCAGGCTGGCTCAAGCTGTGGATGAAACAGGGGCGATTAATTAGCTCACTTCATCTCATGCTCCCCATGGATGATAACTGGAGGTGACGCTGGATGTTGCAAATAACGCGGCTCACTGCTGCCACTCCAGCTATGGCATTGCTCAGCCAGCAATGGGCAAGCCAGGCAGGACAAATCCGGCTGTTTCTTCTGTGGCTGACTTTGTGGTCTAGCGCTAAATCAAATTGCTGAGGATCTAAATATGGTTTACAGTACACAAAACTTGCCGTTAGAGCTGAAATCCCATTGGTGTTTCTTTGATTTAATTATAACATAAAACAAACACACATATCACATCATAAATTAGAACTTGATATTACCAAAAATTAATCATGTAAGTCTAGACTCTTAATAATACATTTCCAATGTGCACCCTCCACCATGGGACCTTGTTCTCTTATCCGGAGGAATCCCATGAGTGTTTTAAAGACGTGTTTAAGGTAGACTTTCAGGTCTGACAAAACAACATCTGCCAACGAAGCCCTTGCTTACCTTCGGAAGGCCAGTCACAAAACGAGGCCAGCTCAGCTGCTGGAACAATCAGACATTTTCAGCTGTGAAGGATTTCCTTCTTCCAGTGATGGGTTCTCTGTAATCTACATCTCAGCCCAGGAAGAGGTTCAAAATGATGAGCGTTTGGGTGGATCTTGAGTCCCAGGGATAAGTGGCCTGGTGCCTCTACAAGGGAGCAGGAAGACAAGGCCTTTCTAGAGTCATCATCAGAGGCAGGGCACGGAGCAAACACCACTCTGCAGGTGGTCTTGGACTTCAGTTACTAGAAACCCAAGGCAGGAGACCTGCTGGTCAGGGCTTCTGGGAACTGAAGTCCAAGAACACCTGGAGAGCCACATTTGCTACCCCTGATCTGAGGGATCCCAAGTCTCTCATGAAATGCACCGTCCATCTTTGTCTAACAAAGTCCATCTGGGTTGTTTATAATGCCCGTGGTAAAAGATCAGATGTATCTGATCTTAGCTGCCACCTTAACATTTATAGTTAGTATATTATTCTGCTGCTTTCACTGCACCCAATGCTCTCTCTCTCTCTCTCTCTGTGGTGTGGTGTGGTGTAGTGTGATGTGGTGTGGTGTGAGTGAGTGAGTGGGAGGGAGGGAGAGAGGGAGGGAGGCAGAGAGAGAGCGAGAGAGAGAGAATTTTAACAGTATAATCCTACTCATTTTAAGTCCAAGGTAAAACCGACTACAATAGGATTCTGTCCCACGAAAAAGGGATTGCATTCTTCAGTGTTTCGTGGCCCTGCATTTAGTTGCTTTGAGGGCTTGAAAGACAGGGCAGAAAGCTCTCGAAGAAGAAGAGGAGCAGAACCTTCAGCCTGCATTGTTTGCAAATCAGGTCTAGGCACTGGAGCTCAGCTCTCTTCCCCAAAGATCTGTGTCAAGAACAGAAGAGGAGAAGCAGAGCACTGGCACTGGATCAGGACCCTTGAAGGTGCCTCTCCAGGCCAGCCTTCTGTTCCTTACACTTGACAGCCAGAAGGCTATGGGAAACTTTTGTTTTTTAAAAGGTTTTAGTAATAAAAATACAGCCCCCCCCCCCCCGGCGGCACACAAAAAACCACCACCACCACCAAAACTAAAAATATATATACATACAATACAATATAACTTTCTTTTTAGAAAAAGAAATGAAATGAATAACAAAAATAATATCTGATACCATTCAAAAAGAAAAGAGAAAAGAAGAGAAAAGGGAGAAATAAATTTTATGTTTAATTTATACTAAAAATATCTACATTACTTAAAAAGGAGGGAGAGAGAGGTTTGTTCTGAGAACTATATAATGGAGTGGCCTTCCACTGGCTTTCCGCATCGCAGAGTGACATCCATAGTACCACTGATTCTGTTGGCCACTGATTCTGTTGGCCACTTTCTGGTCCTGAGTCACTTTCTGGTCCTGAGTCACTTTCTGGTCCTGAGTCACTTTCTGGTCCTGAGCCCTTTTGGCAGGCAAAGTCTTCCTCCTCATCCCCAGGAGGCCAAGATGGATGAAACTTCTGCTCTCCATCAAGAGGGATTCATGTGGGGTTTAGTCCTCAGGGTGGTCAGGTTCGCTAGCCACTACCTGGCACTTGGTATTGAGTCCCTGGCCGTAGCGTCTCCTCTATTACCATAGCAGGATCACCTGGCCACATTTGGTCAGAAACTACTACAGGCAGGGTGAAATGCTTCCCATCTCACCCATTGAATGTAGGATGATCCCTGATGCCTACTGGCTCAGAAGGGCCTCAAAATTGAGCCATCCCGATTCCTGCCAAACAAGGAAGGCAAAACACAGAAGGCAAGCAGGCAAAATGTGGGCCAGGCTGCCTGGCTTGGGCCTGGTGGGGAAGGGTTTATTGAGGGGGTGGGAGGGACATCCTTCCTTTCACCACAAGACCCATGACTTTGGCCAAACCCTGTGGACCAAGACACAGAGGAAAGGAAGCATCCCTTTCCTCCCACACAGAGACACTCAAACACATAAGTGTTTTTGTGACCAAAGCTGACCTCGATGAATCACCGTTGAACAAAAGCATCTGGTCCCCAGACAGAATCTTCCATCAGAAATGCAGAATTGAGGTCTGTGGATGTCATAACTCAAAGGAAAGGGTCGAACTCTTTCTGCTGACAGCCATTTTCAGGGATGCAGCTGTGCTAAGCTTTGGTAGTCAACACATCAAAGATGGCTTTTGGCTTCTTTATCGAACAATTGCGCTCATCCCTCACGCTAGCAAGGTGATGCTCAAGATAATACAGGATAGACTGCAACAGTATGTGGAAAGAGAATTACCAGAAGTGCAGGCGGGTTTCAGAAGAGGCAGGGGGACTAGAGACCACATCGCCAACATCAGATGGATCATGGAAAAAACAAAGGAATATCAGAAACAAGTCTACTTCTGTTTCATTGACTACACTAAGGCTTTTGACTGTGTCGACCACAACAAAATGTGGCAAGTAATTAAAGAGATGGGAATACCGGAACACCTTATAGGCCTCATGAGAAATCTGTACATGAATCAAGAGGCAACAGTTAGGACAGAAAATGGAATGACGGAGTGGTTTGGAATAGGAAAAGGAGTAAGACAAGGCTGCATTTTTATCACCCTGCTTATTCAACTTATACACAGAACACATAATGCGCAATGCAGGGATGGAGGAATCACAATTCGGGATCAAAATTGCTGGAAGAAACATCAACAATTTGAGATATGCAGATGATACCACCCTAATGGCTGAAAGTGAGGAGGACCTAAAGAAGCTCCTGATTAGGTTGAAAGAAGAAAGTGAAAAATCTGGCTTGAGACTCAATATCAAGAAAACCAAGATAATGGCAACAGGCCCTGATCAGTCCCTGGAAAATAGATGGGGAAGAAGTAGAGGCAGTGACAGATTTTACTTTCCTGGGATCAAAGCTCACTGCAGATGGTGATTGCAGCCATGAAATAAAAAGGCGACTGATTCTTGGGAGGCAAGTGATGAGAAACCTGGGGAACATAATAGTGAAAAGTAGAGACATCACATTGAAAACAAAAATTCGCATAGTCAAAGCAATGGTATTCCCTGTGGCAATGTATGGTTGTGAGAGCTGGACCATTAGGAAAGCTGACCGCAGAAGAATAGACGCCTTTGAGATGTGGTGTTGGAGGAGAGTTTTGAGAGTTCCCTGGACAGCAAGGAGAACAAATAGGTCAATCTTAGAGGAAATCAAACCTGACGGCTCATTGGAGGGTCAAATAGTAAAGATGAAGCTAAGGTACTTTGGACATCAAATGAGAAGAGAGGATTCACTTGAGAAAGCCTTGATGCTTGGAAGGGTCGAGGGCAGAAGAAGAAGGGGACGGCCCAAGATGAGATGGCTGGATGGTGTTGTAGAGGCAATGGGGGCGGAGCTGGGCGAGTTGAGGGGGATGGTGGAGGACAGGAGTGCCTGGCGGACAGCGGTCCATGGGGTCGCAGAGGGTCGGAATCGACTGTGCGACTGAACAACAACAAATGAAAGAAGCCATAGAAGTCTCTCTTGCTGTTTCTTTCTGTAGAATGGAGGGCAGAAACCAGCACCATGGACAGCTGCCCTTGGATTCCTGCAGAAGAAAGCAAGCCGGCAGCTCCCCGTGTTTGACTACTAATCTCACTCCAGCCCAGGATCACAGGAAGAGCCATAGGAGGCTCACTAATATACTGCACCGGGGGGCTTAGAGCACTCTGGGGGGGGGTTACAAGGTAATTAGCATTTTGCCCCTATTAGGGGAGGATGGAAGGCTGAGTCAACCTAGAGCCTGTTAGGACTGAACTCAGAGTTTTGGCTACAGTAAAGGCAGTGATGGGCAGCAGCCAGTTTGCACCAGTTCACCAGAACCGGTAGTAGCTTTTCCCAGTGTCCTGGAGAACCAGTAGTGGCTTTTTGGGGGAACCACCTCGGGGGCTTACCTTTCCGCTGGTTCCTCCACTGTGCTTGTGCGCCAAGCGCTTGGCGCGCATGTGTGTTACAGCACTTGGCATGCCTACAGTGCTTGGCATGCCTATAGCACTTGGTGTTCATGCAAACCTACAGCACTTGACACGCCTACAGCGCTTGGCGCACATTCACACCTATAGAGCTTGGCACACCTGCAGCGCTTGGCATGCCTACAGCACTTGGTGTGCATGCATGCCTACAGCACTTGGCATGCCTACAGCGCTTGGTGCACATTTGCGCCTATAGCGCTTGGCATGCCTACAGTGCTTGGCATGCATGTGCACCTACAGCGCTCTGTCTGCTGAGCCAAGCAGCCATTTGCTGCTTGGAGTGTGGCAGCGCAAAATGTTGGGTGGCCACGCACAGCCACGGATGAACCAGTGGCTGCTGCTGAGGCCCTCGGCGGCCTCTTTGCTGTCCTCCAAAGCAGGGAGGAAGAAGAACAGCTGCTAGCCTGAAGCTCCCTACAGCCTGCTCCCCAGGGTAAGTGACTCACCTTTGGGTGTGGGATGGGTGGGTATATTTTAATGTGTATTTAATGTGTGTTTATGGGTATTTAATGTGTATTTGTGTTTTTATGTGTATTTTTATGTATTTTTATGTCTATTTAATTTGAATTTTTATGTGTACTTATTTTTATGAGTTTTTTTCCTTTGGCTCTGGCCATGATGTTGGCTCCGCCCATGACATTGGCTCCACCCACAGTATGGTACTAAATTTTTTGGCTGCCCACCCCTGAGTAAAGGTCAAGGTGTCTCCCTTGCTCAAAGGTCTGTCATGTCCAACTGTAGGGGTCAGTCCTTATCTCTGTTTGCAGCCAAAGTCCCAAAGTGCCACCTGCATCTGCAGGCATTTCCGTGGTCATGTGGGATGCATGACTAGATGCCAGAGTGCATGGAATGCTGTTTACCTTCCCACCAAAGTGGTACCTATGTATCTACTTGCAATGCCTTGCTTTTGAACTGCTAGGTTCACAGGAGCTGGGGCACTCCATCCTGCAGCACCCAGCTTTCTACCTGCTGACCTGCCAACCTTCCAGCCGTCACATTCAGCCTCTTGACCACTAAGCCACTGCGCTCCCTATTTCGGCTGCTGTACTTAACCAGAGGAGCTCTGGGACCTTGTGGCTGTGGTGTTGAATGCTGTTGGCCTCTGGCCTCTCCGCCAACCCAGATAATAACCCACACCCCCTTCTGCGCCCCTGACCCCCCCCCCCGGGGTTGTCAAAGTCTTCTTCAGAAAGGCCAGCCAGGCCTCATAGCTACAGTGTCCTACCTTGTTCGTTGTGGGAAGGGTCTCGCAGCCTCACCCCCTCCTCTTCCCCACCCAGCCGACCCACGGACCCTTTCCCTCTGACCCACTCTGTGCTCTTTCCCACAGTCTGTTCCCCTGTGGAAACTGTTCTGGTCCTTTGTGAGCGGAAGTTAGGCTCAAGCCTGCAAGCGGAAGAACCCTTTCCCACTTCCGGGAATCTCCCCACCCTCCCTGGGCAGCCTCTTTCCATAGTCTGTGCCCTCACCCAGCCACCAAAGTCTCTCTGAACAAAAGGCTTCCCATTCAGTTCAGAGGCAGATATCGAAAGCAAATAGCCAGAGAGATTCTTGGGGGAGAAGAATTGTTTAATACAGGGATCTGCAAACTTGGCTCTCCAGATGTTCTTGGACTTCAATTCCCAGAAGTCCTGATCAGCAGGCATACTGACTTGGGCTTCTGGGAATTGAAGTCCAAGAACACCTGGAGAGCCAAGTTTGCAGATCCCTGGTTTAATAAAACCAAGTGCTGAGGGTGCCCAGTCGACACAAGGGGACAAGGAGCAACGGTTGAACCACCCTTTTAGACACACGGGATAACATCTTATGCAAATATAACACCCTCCGTTATCCCTCCCTCCGCCCCCCCCTAATTCCTATTCCCTCTCTGAGGTCAGTGTTACATATAATTTATTACAATTGGTCTTTAAGCAGCTATACTAAAATTCATCAGGATCCACCGTCCAATGTGCCAAAGTGTGCATGTCTCTTAGCTTCCCATTTTCTACCTGCAACAGAGTAGAGCCAGCGGACTAAACTTTATCCTTATCCTTACATTGCAGGCATCCACAGAGCGTGTTTTTCAACTAGAGATGCTGTTTTAAGAGGTGTCGGCCATTGGGATGCGACCCATGGTAGGAAGTGTTAGCAAAAGAGATCAGCAGGGCAGGGGTTTCCCCCACGAGCCAGCGGAGGCAAGTGGCAGCAAGAAGATGGTTCTCTCTTTTAATTTCTACTTTTTTCTAAAATGGTTTTCTTCCAAATCACAATAGAACTGAACTACCTACTAAATCAGGTCCCCCTTTAAATTATATGTCTATATATTCTGAAGGGAAGTGAATGGGCCTTAGGTGTAGCTAATATGAGCAAAAAATATTAACACAGTCTTAATGTAGAGGTACATTAACTCCAGGGACTGTGATGACTTAGTGGTTAAGATGCTGAAGGTCTCAGGTCAGCAGTTCAAGACCCGAGTGCTGCATGACAGGGTGAGCTCCCATTGTCTGTCCCAGTTCCTGCCAACCTAGCAGTTTAAAAGCAATAAATTGCAAGTAGATAAACATGTACCACTTTGGCAGGAAAGGTAACAGCATTCTGTGCGCTCAGATGCAAACATTGCTGGCTCTTTGGCTATAAACAGAAATAAGCACTGACCCCTAGAGTGGTCCATGGGGTCGCAAAGGGTCGGAATTGTCTGTGCGACTGAACAACAACAACAACTAGAGGCAGACATGACTGGTCTTCAAGCAAGGGAGACGCCCCTGCCCCGGACTTCCTGGCGGCTGGGGTGGGCGCCGGGACCCCCTGCCGCCGTGCCGCGGGTCTGCCGTGCCGCTGTGCCGCTGTGCTGCCCTGCTGCTGCCACATCCCGCTGCTGCTGTTCCTGTGTCGCTCCTGTTGCCGCCTGCCTGCTGCTCCCCGACCCCAGACAGGGTAGGGTTTGTGTTTGGAGTCGGTGGGTGGGTGTTTTAAAACACTGTGTTTTATGTAGTGTGCTTTTATTTCTATTTAATGTCTATTTTAATGTTTTTTATTTCTATTTAACGTCTAATTTGTATTTTTATGTTTCTTATTTCTATTTAATGTCTATTTAATTTGTATTGTATGTGTTTTTTATTTCTATCTTTATGTGTACTGTATTTTTATTTTATTACTTTGGCTCCACCCACATCATTGGCTCCACCCACAATGTCATGATGTCATGACTTCAGCTCTGCCTATGATGTCGGCTCCTCCCACAGTGTGGTAGTAAAAATTTTGGCTGCCCACCACTGCCTGTACCACTGATCCAGTTTCATGGGTCACTTTCTGGTTCTTGCAGGCAAAGTCCTCAGCAGTAGCCGCCGCCGCCCCAGGAGGGCAGGATGGATGAAGCTGCTGCCCTCCGTCAAGAGGGGTTCAAGTGGGACCATTTAATCCACTTGGGGACCCTCATCACCCTCCTGTGCGGACTTTGCCACCCGAGGCTGTAAGTCCTTGGGGTGGTCAGACGAGTTAACCACCAGCTGATGATTGGTGGTCAGTTGTTGGCAGTAGGGTCTACTCGATTACCATAGCAGGAAAGACTGGCCAGGGTTGTTTCGGATGGCTGGGTGGGTGGGGGTGGGGGTGGGGGTGGGGGTGGGGGGAAACCTGACCCTGTTTTGCCTGGGGGTGGGGGTGGGGCGAGATCCACCCCTTCGCCTGCTGCTCTGCCCTCCCCCCCTGACCCCAGTCAGGGTTGGGGGTCAGGAAGGAGGCACCACCCAGGACTCAGCACTGGGTCAGAAGGCTAGAAAAGGAGGCAAGGGATCAAATCACCAGAGGGGAAGAGGAGGCAACCTGGTAAGGCTGGGCAGCCGGGGTGTGGGTGGGGTGGGGTGGGGTGTGGGCTCTCCAGATGTGGTTCTCCTCCAATGACATCCGGGGGGCTGCAGGATCCCAGTCCTTCTTTTTCATGTCCATTGTTGCCCTTGCTCTGATTCCACCCAGATGTTGGGAAGTGGGATGGGGTGAAAGCTGCCTCCAGCCAGCCCAGGCTGACCCTGCTCTCTCTCTCGCTCTCCCCCCCCCCACACACACGTGGCTTACCTTTCAGGGCAGCCAAAAGGAGCCATTCCCAAACTATTTTTAAACTGTTTATGTAAGTGTTTCCTGACCATCGCAAGCTCCAGCTGTCTCTCCCTCTCCCCCCCCCACTCCACCTGGTCAAAGTGGCCCAAAAACAACCTTGGTTTCTCTTTCTTTTTCTGGGGGGAGGGGGGGGGAAACATGCCCATTTCATCCAATCCTGATTGTTATCAGGCATATGTATGCCTTTAAATAAATAAACATCTGCATAGGAGCAAATTGCCATTTCCCTCCCCCTGCCCCCCCCAGGAGAGAGAGGGGGCTTCTGCCTGTCACAGGCTGCAGTAATAACCAGCTACTTTCTCTGAGTGCTTCTTCTCCCCTCCCCCCACCCGATTGCTGGGGGTGCATGGATGGATGGGGTGGGTCCTCTTCCACCCCCACCCCACCCCCCAATTTCCCATGCCCTTCCCTTCCCTCCTGCCTTCCCAACCTTTCCTGGCCACACCTTGCCTGCCTTGTCAAACCCATTTAACATGTTAAAATTTCATAAGCTCCTCTAAGGTGGAAGCAAAAGAAGCCCTATTGTTTTAGTCACAAGATGGTTGCATCTCCAGTGGTGGTGGTGGTGGTGGTGGGGAGGCAGATGGAAGCAGAGGCCCTCGGAGGGGTGGAGGGAGTGGGACAATTGGGGGGGGGTAGTGGTGGTGGGGGACCCCTGGTCAGGCAGACCCCTCCCACACCCACCCCTGAGGTCTGCATGCCCTCTGAGCAGGAGGTCCTTCCCTGTGGCCCCATGGAGCCTTTTGACCCCAAAGTGGCATTCCAGGGGCCGCAGAGCTAGAAGTGGCAACTATGCTTCTATACCTGTCCAGTAGGTCTTAGCATACTTTCTGGGTGGTTCGTGAATGAATGAGCACCCCCTTAACATGTTGGGGACGCATTTGAACAATCTCACAAGGGTAGAAAAGGCTGCATCAATCTGGATCCCCCTCAGGATCTAAGCTCCTGCCAACCTAGCAGTTCAAAAGCAAGAAATTGCAAGTACTTTACTGTAGATAAATAGGGACTGATTCACCTGGAAAGGTAACAGCGTTCCATGCCTGCCACATGACCATGGAAACATCTGCAGATGCAGACAGTGCTGGATTTTTGGCTGTAAACAGAGATGAGCACTGAACCCTAGAGTTGGCTTCTGAGCAAGGGAGGCCTTTACTTACGTGTTCTGTTGCACTCAGGCACATACAGAATGAGCATGGGGGGGGGGGAGAAAGAGGAGGTTCAGAGATACCACCCACAGAGGAATGCTTTACATGTGGTACAGTATTTGGTGTCAAACGGTGCTTTGCCTATCTGGCCCCTTTGCTTTTCTTTCTTGGCCCACTTCCTCCACAGGACACCATCCTTTCCTTAAGGAACATCTTGTTGGTTATTGGTTACAGAGCATTTCCCAAAAATTTAAGCAGGCATGCGGAGGTCAGTTTCACAGATGCAGACCAGCCCTGTGGCAACGGGGTAAGCGGATACGTGGCCCCTTCTCTGTCGTCTGCCTGCCTGCCTCTTCCATTGACATGTGTTCCTATGTGCACAAACACAGCTCTGGTGGCAACATGATGTTACAAGACAAGCCCTCTCCTCCTTCTGGGAGAGAGCAAGTGGGAAGCCTGCAGCCAAGGGAGCCAAACCCAGAAGATAGGAAGCCACGGGGGTAAAAAGGGGGAAGGTCAGGTGGGGTGTTTTGGCTCAAGGTGGCCCAGACACTCCCCCCCCCCCCGGTCCCGTCCCCTCCGCCCATGGCTGCTGCTCCACAGGCACACCCTGCCCTCCTCCGCCTCCTCCCTCCACTTCCCATCTGCAGCAGCTGCATTTAGATCATCTCTTTGATTGCTTCTTTCCAGCGGAAGGAAGCCCGTGCCAGGGCCTTGCGCCCATGGAGCAAAGTGGCTTCAAAGCAGGTGTTGCAGAGCTAAAAATGTCCATGCGAGGCAGAGGGAGGAGGAGGCGAGCCCACCGGCTTCAAGTGCACCTCCAGGCCATAACCCAGGCACATGCATGAGATTGTAGCCTCTTAGGAGAGACAAAGCCTTCTGCACAGGTTCACCATTGTCTACTCTAAAGTGAAAGGTTTCATTCTTGAAATCTTCTCATCAGCTCTGCTTCAAAGGCATCACAGACTAGGCAGACAAAAGCGGTCAATCAGCACCTGCCAGAAGAGCGGAGCAATGTGAGTCCTCCCCTTGTTTGTTTGAAGCTGGCTCTTCAGTTTCCAGAGAGAGGAACCTGAGGCAACCTTTCACACCCCTCGGGTAGTATTGGCTTCTCCCCCCCCCCGCCCCCAGTGATGCTCTTTGGGCCATTTTATTGTCCTTGCATTACAGGCTTACGAAGGCTTCCATAGCTGGGTTGAGGGTCGGCAGTGGCATCTCTCCTGGCCTGTTTGCACTCCTTGGAATTGTTGCTGAGCTGCCTTTGGGGAAGAGCTCTGTCTTGTCCTCCATGCGCACCCGGCCCTTGTGGTCTCAAGGGCCCAGCAGAAGGGCAGGCCGGAGAATGCTGTGTAGACCCAGGAGGCGCAAACGACAGGCAGACAGGGAAATCCCTTCTCCGTCTGGATCTGCAAATTAAAACAGCTGTTCTTCTAGCACAGGTGCGGTTGACAGTTCTTTAACTGGGGTAATGAGGGGATGAATATTTATTCATTTATTTAGATTTCCATGCCACCTGATTATTATTACATTATTAAATTAGATTTATATGCCGCTCTACTCACCTCGCTGAGGCGACTCACATAACATAATCAACATATACAATATCACAATCTTATTATTTATTATTATTATTTATTTAGATTTATTATCCCGCCCCAATCAGGCGAACCTGACTCTAGGCGGCTTACAGAAAATTCATAAATTAAAACCTTGAGGTTCGAAATTACTTTTAAAAATCAATTAAAAAAGAATTAAACCATGAATTTACAAAGATCTAAAAAAATTAAAAAGGTTAAAAAGTTTAAAAAGATTTAAAAAGTTTAAAAGAGTGAGGGAGGGGTGGCTGTCCCATCATATCAGCCACCCAACATGGGACCCCATATTCCTGGAGCCCCACACCTGCCCTGCCAGCCAGGTTTTTAGGCCCTTCCGAAAGGGGAGGAGCTCTGTCTGTAGGCGTAATTCAGTTGGCAGGAGGTTCCAAAGGGCCGGCCAGGGCGGCCACGGAGAAGGCCCTCCTCCTCCTCCTGGTGCTAGAGAGAATGATAAGAGAGCCTCTCCGATCCGCCCTGGTGGGATGGACAGATGTCCTTGGGACGATGCGGTCTCTTAAGTATCCTGGCCCACTACCATGTAGGGATTTAAAGGTAATGACCAGCACCTTGAATTGCACCCGGAGACATACTGGCAACCAGTGCAGCTCCTGAAGCAGTGGTGAGGCACGAGCATAACGCCCGCACCCCATCACTACCCGAGCAGCCGCATTCTGGACCAGCTGCAGCCTCCGAATGGTCACCAAGGGCAGCCCCATGTAGAGCGCATTACAGTAATCAAGTCTGGAGGTGATCAAAGCATGTGTGATCATGAGCAAGGAATCCTGGTCTGGGCGTAGCTGGCGTATTACACGAAGTTGTGCAAAAGCCCTCCTGGCCACGGCTGCCACCTGCTCCTCAAGAAGTAGTCGTGAGTCCAAGAGGACCCCGAGATTACGCACCGGGTCCGTTTGGGGCAAAACTGCCCCATCCAGAACCAAAGATGGTAACTCCCGAGACAGTGCAGGACCCCTTACCCATAGCCACTCAGTCTTGCCGGGATTCAGTTGTAGCCCGTTGTCCCCCATCCAGACCCTGACAGCCTCCAGGCACCTGGATAGGACTTCTACTGCATCAATTGGATCTCCACGGGCTGAGATATACAGCTGGGTGTCATCTGCATATTGGTGATACCTCACCCCGTGGGAACGGATGATCTCACCCAGTGGCTTCATGTAGATGTTAAATAGGAGAGGCGAGAGTACCGAGCCCTGAGGCACCCCATATTGCAGGGGCCTAGGGCTGGACCTCTCGCCTTCCAGCCACACCGACTGGGTCCGGCCCCTCAGAAATGAAGAGAACCAGGCCAACACAGTGCCCTGGATCCCCAATCCTTGGAGCCTTCCCAGAAGGATACCGTGGTCGACAGTATCGAAAGCCGCTGAGAGGTCAAAAAGAGCCAGGATGGATGGATGACCTCCATCCCGTTCTCGCCAGAGATCATCCACCAATGCGACCAATGCAGTTTCAGTACCATATCCGGGCCTGAATCCTGACTGGAAAGGGTCCAGATAATCCGCTTCATCCAGGACTTCCTGTAGCTGCCACGCCACTGCCTTCTCCAGGACCTTACCCAAAAAGGGTAGGTTGGATACTGGTCGGTAGTTGGTAAGTACCGTAGGGTCGAGGGATGACTTTTTCAGGTGGGAACGCACCAAAGCATGTTTTAAGGGTGCTGGAAAAAGCCCCTCCTGCAGAGATGAATTTATAATTGCCTCGACCCAACCGCCTGCCACAGCCTTAGATGCCTTGACTAGCCAGGCAGGGCATGGATCCAATTCACAGGCAGTGGCGCGAACAGATCCAAGAAGCCTGTCCACTTCCTCAGGGCCAACTGGATCGAACTGATCCCAGATAACATGGCCAGACTGTACTCTGGTCAACCCCAGCTCTGTCTCTTCCACGCCGGGATTAAACTTCAAGCGAATCTGAGCGATTTTCTCCACCAGATAATCAGCAAAAGCCTCAGCCGATCCCTGCCAACCAGGGCCAGACCCCCCTCTTCCCAGGAGGGACCTGGTCACCCGGAACAAGGTCGCTGGGCGATTATCTGCGGAGGCAATAAGGGCGGTGAAATATTGTCGTTTCACCGCCCCCATCGCCACTAGGTAGGCTTTAATGGTCGCTCTAACAAGTGTTCGATCAGACTCACTCCGGGTCTTCACCCAGCGGCGCTCTCGGCGTCTCTTTGCCCGTTTGAGCTCCCTCAGCTCTTCTGTGAACCAAGGGAATGATCGATGCCCGCGGGCAAGGAGAGGCCGTAGTGGAGCGATCACATCCAAGGCTGCCGTTACTCTCTCGTTCCATGAGTTGACAAGAGCCTCAGACGAATCGCATTGCAGGTCAAGAGGAAAACACCCCAGTTCCCTCTGGAATCCTTCCGGATCCATTAGTCGCCGGGGACGGGCCCATTTAACTGGCCCTACCTCCCTGCGGTGAAGCCTCGCCCCCAGGAAGTCTAGAGTCACCAGATAGTGATCTGACCATGGCACAGGGGTAATGTCTAATTTCTGTAGTTTCAGATCACTCTGCCCCAGCTCCGATAAGAAAATTAAATCTGGGGTGTGACCACTGCTCCTGGTAGGGCCCTGAATTACCTGGGTCAGGCCCACAGCTGCCATGGAAGCCATGAACTCCCGAGCCGCCTCCGAGCCAGCCCCTAATGATGGCAAGTTGAAGTCCCCCAGAACCATAAGTCTGGGGAGCTCCAACGCCAACATCGAGACCGCCTCAAGGAGCTCAGGCAGGGAATCTGCTACCCTACAGGGAGGCAGGTATAGGAGTAGGATTCCCGACTGCCCTTTAGGGCCCAAACGCAGGAGCAGGGTCTCACAGCCCGGAATATGTGGAGCCGTGGCCCTGACGACTCCCAACGACTCCCTGGCTACTACGGCGACCCCACCGCCCTTCACCTTCTCCCTAGGCTGGTGCCAAATACCGAACCCAGCTGGACACAGTTCGGATAGAGGAACCCCGTCCTCAGGTGCCAGCCAGGTTTCGGTGATGCATGCCAGGTCAGCCCGCACCCCCAATATAGGGGGGCCTTGTTACAGACTGACCTGGCATTCACCAGCAGCAGCCTAACGGAAGGGTCACTCTTGACCAGCAGCTCAGGAACCAGAGGTGTAGCCGGGGGACCAGAACAGGGGACAGCAACTAAACATCTGTCCCGTGTTCCCCGAGTGCGGCCCGCCCCTCGGTACCCGCCATACCGCCCCATGCCCGTCACAACACCAATTTGGGCCCCAGGAAACCCCCTGCCCATACCAGACAGAGCCCAATCCCTATTCCCTAGCTGGCAGGCCTTTCTCTCCCTCCCCCCATCCACATTCCCCCAACCCCCATCCAATGTCCTCCTAGGAGGGTGGGGCCGGCTGCTCCACCACTGCCCATTCCTCAGAGGTGCTCCTGGGACCAGCCAAGATCCCGGCCTTTCTCCTCTCCCAGGAGGGTAGTGGGGCTGGCTGCCCCATAGCTGAAAGTTCAGCGGAGGTAGTAGAGGTGTTCCTTTTGGAGGGCCTCCTTTTAACTCTCTCCTGCCAGGCAGCAACTGAGACACATCTCTTCCCCGCCTGGTCCGGCGTGGGGAGTTGCAGGTGGAATTGCAAGGCTGGAGCAGTCTTGGAGGGCCTCCTTTTAACTCTCTCCTGCCAGGCAGCAGGACAATCTCAAATATAAATACAGCATAAGAAACAGATGCAGCACAAATAATGCAATCAATAAATTTTACATAAAAAGAAAAAAAAAGAAAAAAACAACAACAATAGAATAAAATACAGTGTAAAAATACAGTACAGCCAAGAGAGACAGCAGTCTTTGGCCAGCCGGCCAGTTCACACAGTTGCCCTTCATTCTCCCTGTCCGACCGGCAGGGAGAGTTCTGTGATATTCCTGGGGTGGTCGTGGTCATACCACAAGCATACAAGGGGAGTGTGGAAAGGCTTCCGCAGTTAGGACTTTAGTGGTCGCAGGTGGTTCCAAGTGGTTCTGCTTTCTTTGCTTCATGCAGGGTCTAAGTCTTGTTGAGTTATTCTAGTCAGTGCAAGCCCAGCATGCAGTAACCAGAGAGACAGGAAAGACTAGCCTGACCTAAAGGAACTTGTTTTGCCTTTTTGTCTCTAATCACAATTAGAAAAGGTTCTTTCCTGCCTCAAGGATCACCGGAGCCTATTTGCATGTCTTAAGGCCTTTGTTTTGCTCTAGTTTTCTCTCTTGCTCTTTTGCCTTGGAAGAGGAAATATGTCCTTTATTTTTTCCCTCCATCTTCCAGGCCACATGGCTGGAAGACTTTACTTCTTTCTTAACCAATTTCATCAAGACTCCTGAGCATGTGTGTATCTTCTGACCTCATTTTGTGAGTAAATGCTATTTTTCTTTCTCTCAAGTATCTAGCCCACGTGTGTTTATTAGCTGGACTAAAAAGGGATGGACTGAGAGACTTGCATTTGAACATAAAATTGTCTACAACCGGCCTTGCTTTGCTGTGCAGCTGCTACAAATAACTTAACAGGCTAGAAGAAAAGTAAACACCTGTTCTTAGACTGGCAGGAGGGAGCAAACCTAGACACTTTCTTTGAACACAGACACACAACTATGGTAAATGCGGTACACAGAAAGAGCCTCCTTGAAGACTATGATATTCTTGAACCACAATCAGGCATGCCCTGGTAACAAAAACCTTGTGTTGCCGGCTAATCTTTTTCACGCTAGGTCAGGTGAAGGAAACTGCAGAATGAACTCACCAAAGGGAACCTTTGTTTTGGCAGTTTCAACTCTGGCCTAGGCATGTAATAATAATAATAATAATAATAATAATAATAATAATAATAATAATAATAATAATAATAATAATAATAATAATAATAATAATAATAATAATAATAATAATAATAATATGGTAAATTTAGCAGAGAAAGTTCAGCTCAGATATATAGGCTATCAGTCCCACAGCAGAGCCACAATAAAACCTGTCCTATAAGATATACTGTCTATCTAAACAGAAAACAGAAAGTTGCCACCAGAGACAAACTGGCTGGTTCAGACTGAGGGACACACCCACAAACAATAAGAACAACAATGTTGTCCCCTGTGTGACTCCAAAGCAGAATATGTGAATGCTGGTATATGGTATAAATCAACACATGTCAAACAAGTGGGTGTAGCTTTTAATGACTCCTACAGGATTATTACTGGCTGCCTGAAACCTAACTTCAAAGAAGAAATCTATTATTTGGCTGGCTTTGCCTCTCTGGAAGTATTTATTTATTTTTCTGATTTGTATTGCCACCCAACTCCGAAGACTCTGGGTGGCTCACAGAAAATAAAACCAGTCACATTTTAAAAACCAGTAAGAACCCCATTAAAATTGCCACCAAAAATTACTCCGATCCCTACAGATTAAAAGAGATGAAAAGAGTGTGGGAGCGATATTACTCTATCAGCCCACAGGTGGGGGTCACCACATCCCTAGTGCCCCACACCTGCTTTGCCAGCCAGGTTTTTAGCCCTTTCCTGAAGGACACCAACTCCATCTGGAGGCACAGCTCAATTGGCAGGAGGTTCCACAGGGCTGGAGCGGACACAGAGAAGGCCCTCCTCCTCCTGGTGCTAGAGAAATGAGCCTCTCTGGCCGATGGAACAACAAGGGAGCCTCTACGGTCCGCTCTGGTGGGACAGGGAGATGTTCTTGGAGTGAGGCGGTCTCTTAAGTATCCTGGCCCTCTACCATGTAGGGCTTTAAAGGTCATGACCAGCACCTTGCATTGCACCTGGAGGCACACTAGCAACCAGTGCAGCTCCTGAAGCAGTGACAAGGCACGGCCATACCGCTTGCACCCCATCACCACCGGGGCAGCCATTGAAAGTTGCTGTGTAATAATGAACAGGATAAGAATATAGCATCGAGCCACCCACTTCATGATACCAACTCTCTAGACCAGAAGTCAGCTAATTTTGGTCTCCAGGTGTTCTTGGACCTCAGTTACCAGAAGCCCAAGTCAGTACACCTACTGATCAGGACTTCTGGGAATTGAAGTCCAAGAACATCTGGAGAGCCAAGTTTGCTGATTCCTGCCTTAGACGATAGCTAAAATCAAGGGAAAGGTTTCTGTGTTCCTCAGAGGCTCTAAATATCAAACCAGAACAGGTAGGCTAACTCTGTATAGAGCAGTGATGGCAATCCTTTTAGAGACCGTGCCCAAATGGAAACCCCAAAACGACTTAGTTATCACAAAGTGCCAACATAGCAACAGGGGAGGGAGGAAATGTTCCCACTGGAGTTCTGGGCAGAGGGGTGGGATAAACTCTGTGCTGGGGTGACCACACGGGTACCCACAGAGAGGGCTCCGAGTGCCACCTCTGGCATGTGTGCCACCAGGACGAGATTCTGGCTGGACCATCTGGAAGACACTTATTAGACTTTGAAGTGAAGCAGGAAGATCAAAGAATATCAAGTAAAATGAGGTTATTCGGAAACAGGACAAATTCTCTGTGACTGTAGAGAAATGCAATTAATTTGGCATTTATATGCACACAATTTATGTCCTACCATGTGTACAAAAGAAGATCTACTCAATGGTGCCATTGAAGTAACCCACTTTTGCTCAAAAATAACCTCATTGTGCAATGCTCTGATACAAACAAAAAAGGGAGATAAATCAATTAAAACCAAGTAGCTAAGTTTTTATTGAGGTTACATTTACAGTAGAAATGTAACATTTTGTTCCTAACAGGAAATTTGCTTCATGTGGTGGAAGGAGAGGCAGCAGAATATATCTCTGCAGGAATTATGAAAGGAAATGAAAGTGAGGAAGACTCATCGATGGATAGATGGCTTTAGCAACATGATGGCAGGGAACCTTGGCACTCCAGCTGTTCTTGGACTTCAGTTCCCAGAAGCCTAAGTCTCTGTGAACCCACATGAATGGGTTTACTGCACATACACACAGTAAACCCATTCGTGTGGATTCACAGAGAGTTGGGCTTCTGTGTCTTGACCCAAAAGTCCTCCAGGGATCAATAACGAGCAAGGTGCTCCTTGCCCCAGAGGGTTTGCAAGCTGGGGGGGGGGGAAGAGGGGGAGGAGAATGGTAAAGAGGAATGCAAGGCTGTAGTTGTTATAGCTCCATTGCAGTTTAAACAAGGGCAAGATTGACGGGAGGGAAGGAGCGGAAGGGAAAGGAGGACTGAGAAGGAGGGACCCTCTCTGCCTGCTTCCCAAGGGATCCAGGGCAGGAAGAGAGACTCTCACGGATGGGACCTCCTGCTGGGACCTCCTGGTGAGCGGGGGGGGGGGGGGCAGAGGGGGAGAATCGTCTGTGTAAGGCTCCTCCACATGCGTGGGAGGAACACCAGAAGCTGCCTTTCCTCCAGTCCAATGGCTCAGTGTTGCAGCCCCAGGGCCAGGGGGAATTTCCCCATCTCTACTACCAGGAGGTGTTGGAATAAAGGATGGAAGCTGCGACCTCCACATCCGTTCCCCTCCTTTCCTAATTTGTGGTAAGAAACACCCCAGCCTCTTCCAACAAGTAGCCACTATAGAAGAGACATGATGAGACTTATTGCATGTTGAAGACCAGCCTGCAATGCCACAAGGTAGATGCTTGCACGGATCTAACTCCACCCGGTTGGCCGTACAGAGCACTGTCTGAAGTCGGCAGGTGAGTCTGCACTTTGATTTAGGAGGGAAACACACAGGAACAAAGCAGCAACACAATTCTGCTGTCACCCTGGGATGCCAATGTCATATATGCGTTTGTGACATTGTTGCTCCCCTGAATTTTTTTTGCCCCTCCTGGAACCCCCTCCCCCCAGATCTAGAATCTTGGCTACGGGCCCCGTGCGTGCGCAGCATTCTCAGTGAAGCTCTTCCAGCCCTTAAAGGCCCTTACCTGGGACCCTTTGGGGGGCCATCGGTGGATCTTTGTTTATCATCATTGGGTAAAGGAGCTTCTTCTTTTGTGCCCCAGTCAAACCCTCGACTGCCAAAATGAAGCCACTTCCTTGGCTTCGTCATTCCCCAAACGCAAGTCCTCATCCGTGCATGTCTCTGGCAGCCATCGGCAGACCACTAAATGAGCCCCCATGGATTCTGTAATACTGTCCTAATTCTTTACCCTCACCAAAAGGTAAAGGAACTAGTTATGTGTATCTTGTTTCTTTGCAACTGGTGACTTCTACGCTTTGCATGGATCTGCTCCTATCCCAGAAAGAAGCCGCCACTGCCTCCAACCGGGGACTTGATGCTTTTTATTGCTGGTCCATGGAGGAAGGCAACCCAGCCTCAACAACAACAACAGCAAGGATGGCTGTTCAGTCTCTTCAGTCTCTTCAGTCTCCCTTCCATCCAGCGTTCCTTGGGGGAAGTGCGAAAAGTGTATGCGTGCACATTGAGAGACCTGTGGTGCCTCCTGCTGAATGTGGGTTACTTAGAACAGGCTTTTCTGGAGAGAAGCATGGGAAGCTGCAAAGGGGAAAGAGGAAAGATCTGCTTAGATTCCAGGTGGTAGAGAGCCTTTCAAGTCCCGCTTAAGAAGCAAAAACAGTTACAATTGTAGTTCTGGGATCCTGAAAAGTAATTGATAAACAGGATAATTACAATTTTAGAAAACAGCTCTTCACTCCCCCCTCCCCCATTTCTTGATATTGGTTAAAAGCAATATCTGGTGCCTCCAACAACCAACACGGCTTGGCTATTTCTCATTCAGCAGCTGGGTTGGCCCGGCCGGATCCAGGGTTTGGGACCTCCGGAGTTTGTCCTCTAACATTTGAGGCTCCCTCCTGGTACCTGTACAGGTCGCTTCCTCCTTTCATGTCCCGGTCCAAACCTGGACTGCCAAATGAAGCCACTCTCTTGGCTTTGTCATTTCCCAAGCTTAAGTCTTCACCAGGGCATGTCTCTGGAAGTCATTGGCAGACCAGGAGATAAGCCACACTCTGTGTCTCTCCACATTCACACCACGTGTTGTTGTTTGTCAGTAGCTCCCACTTGAGCTTATTGGTTTTGCATTTAGGGACGCTGACCATCAACCTATTCAGGGTCCTCCATCTGACACAGGGAAGTGGAATTCCTCAGCCATCGCCTTCTCCTTTAATGTTAGCCCTTGTCCAGTGAGCACCTTCTCCCTCCATCTTCCAATTCAGTTTTACTCTTGTGTACCCTCAAGAGTGTTTTGTTATTCAGTTGCACAGTTGAGGCCGACCACTGCCTGCCATGGCACCCCTGTTCTCCACCCTCCTCCTCAAGGCCCTTTCCACTTCTATCTCCCACCTCCATTCCATGCCTGGCTTTTCCACTGGTCTGCCTGGGTGTGGGGTCAAGGGAAGGCCGTCCTGGCCCAACTCCATGGGCTGTGGAGTCTCTTTCTCTCTCCCTGTGCCTGGAAGAGAGAGACAGAGAGAGAGAGAAACCCAGAGGCACCCAGGTCCTCCTCTCACTGGTCAATGCCAGCACAACACCATGTCTGTGCCGAGGGCGCAAGCGTACACTTACCCAGGATGTTATCCACTTTGGAAGCAATCTTCCGCAGGAACCCCTCGGCAGTCAGCCCTGCCCAGCCTTGGTCCTCTGAGGCCTCCTGCAGATGCAGTCAGGAAAGGGTGAGGGCTGGGGTGAAGGGAGAGGGAGCCGAGCCGCCCCTTTCCCCACCTCCAACAGCCATGCTCAAATGCCCACAGCTGGGGTGGGTTCAGTGCAGAGGGTCCCCCCTGCCCCCCCAAAGGAAAGGCCACCTGCAGAGGTCTTGGACCACCTTCTCTGGTGGCTCTTGGCTCAGCAGTGCCTCAGTGGCCCCAAGGGACTGCAGGACCCCTTCTGACTCTTTCCTTCCTTCCTCACCTCTGGAGCAAAATGAACCTCCTGGGTCCTCCTGCGCTCTCTCCATGGCGCTCTCTCAGATGGCTTGAGCTGCAGGATTTCAGGTGCCTCCATCTCCTACAAGGAAGGAGCACTTTGTTGACTGAGTGAGTGATCAAGTGGTTTAATTATTATTATTTATTTATTAAAATTTATATCACCACCCACTCGCCATGGCGACTCAGGGCGGTTTACAATCAGGAGAAAAAATCAAACAAAAACAAAACAACAATAACACACACACACACAACGCAAACAACTAAAATCCATTCCTCCTTCCGGCCAGAGGACGTTAGTCTTTTCCTTCCCTGGGCAGAGAAGGCCCAGGATGAGGAAGTGGGAGCTTCCATCTAAAAACCTTAAAACTTTTTTAAAAATTAAAAACTGAGAAAGATTTAAAACAGATTAAAAACACACCAGATGCTACAGCTACTAGTTAAAAGTAGAAAAAGAGAGAGGGGCTGAGATCAACCCATGTGCTGGGGTCATTCTACCCTAGATTTCTCATTGCAGAAATTCTTGCGCTGCCGCCTCTTGAACAGGTGAGACCATCCAAACAAACCCACCTGCCCCTTAAAGAGGGAAACACGTGACAAGGACCTTTCGTGGGTTTTTAGGGGCTGCTAAAAAGGAGCACAAGGGACTGTAGTGGCTGAGCTTGACACCTGGAAGGTCAAGTGCTGCACAACAAAGTGAGTTCCCATCTGTTGCAGCTCCTGCCAACCTAACAGTTCGAAAGGAGGACAGCTCCTCTGATGGCTTGGTGGTTAAGGTGCTGAGCTGGAGCCTGGAAGGTCGGCTTTCAATACCCAAGAGCTACATTTGGGGGCATGAAAGGAGTCTCATTCTGGCAACCCCTAAATATCCTTTCAACCCAGAGTAATCTCTGGCACAAAATTACAGTATCGTTGCTTCAGTGGGAAAGGTAACAGTGTTCCGTGCACTGCAGGGCTGGTGTCTAGGCATGCCTGTCACATGACCACAGAAATGTCTGCAGACACAGACAGCGCTGGCTCTTGGGCTGTAAGCAGAGATGAGCACCGGAGCCTAGAGTCAGATATGACTCTGGTTGCCCCACTGTCATCCTGCAGGACTTTTTTATGGCAAGCCAAGAAATGGGCACACCCCCACAGACCCCCGGTGGTTCCTGGCCAGCCATGACTCCAGCCACATGCCCAACTGGACTTCCAAGTTTCCTCCCACATTCAGGGGAAGTGAAGTGACGGCAGCACCATGAGATGTTGCCTAAAATTCATCCCTGAAAGAACCACAGCAGCAATCAAGCACCAGTGTCACTTATTTGTTCTCCTCGCTGTCCAGGGGACTCTCAAAACTCTCCTCCAACACCACATCTCAAAGGCATCGATTCTTCTGCGCTCAGCTTTCCTAATGGTCCAGCTCTCACAACCCTACATTGCCACAGGGAATACCATTGCTTTGACTAGATGAATTTTTGTTTGCAAGGTGATGTCTCTACTTTTCGCTACGTTCCCCAGGTTTCTCATCGTTTGCCTCCCAAGAATCAGTCGCCTTTTGACATGAATTCTATGAACGTCTTATGTTTTGGATGGGTGGTCTGGCAGCTTTTGCGATGTAATGAATATCATGTATTGAAGAACTGCTTTCAAGGGATCGTGAAGGAAAAACTCTTTTTTTGTGACTATTGAAATATTTATTAAAAATAGATCCTTTGCAGTTATTCACCTGTGGTGAATTGTTGTGTGTATAATGGGCTCCTTATGGACATGTGTACATAGTGGGTAGAGTCGGGGAAGAATGGAAAATAAAGGTTAAAAGCATCTTTATTGAAAAATAAAATATAAAAAAATAAACACAAATAAAATTGGGATTTCTGGTTTTGGGTTAACACAATTCAAAGGCAACAAATTGCAAGAAAATAAATAGGGACTCCTTTGGTGGGAAAGTAAACAGCGTTCCATGCCTGCCACATGTCCACGGAAATGTCTGCAGATACAGACAGCGCTGGCTCTTTGGTTATAAACAGAGATGGGCGCTGAAACCTAGAGTCAGATATGACTGGCTTTCGATCCAAGGTGACCTTCACCTTAGCTCAGAAAACTTTAGATTTTATGAACATTTTATGAAAACCTTAATTTTATGAACATAAAGTCTTTATTTTCCCCCATTTGAAACATCACCCTTAACTAATGAATGAAATAAAAGAAATAAATGAACTAATGAGCATAATTCAACACATCGAATTCACGAACTAAATCCCTGACGGTCGAGTCCTTAGACTCTACCTGCCACTTTTTATTTCATGGCTGCAATCCCCATCTGCAGTGATCTTTGATCCTAGGAAAGTAAAATCTGTCACTGCTTCTACTTCTTCCCCATCTATTCTCCAGGGACTGAGAGGGCCTGTGGCCATTATCTTGGTTTTCTTGATGTTGAGTCTCAAGCCAGGTTTTGCGCTCTCCTCTTTCAACCTAAGCAGGAGTTTATTTAGGTCTTCCTCACTTTCTGCCATTAGGGTGGTATCATCTGCTTATCTCAAGTTGTTGGTGTTTCTCCCAGCAATTTTGATCCCAACTTGTGATTCCTCCATCCCTGCATTGCGCATTATGTGCTCTGTGTATAAGTTGAATAAGCAGGGTGACAAAATGCAGCCTTGTCTTACTCCTTTTCCTATTCCAGACCACTCTGTCCTTCCGTATTCTGTCCTAACTGTTGCTTCTTGACTCTTGTACAGATTTCTCATGAGGCATATAAGGTGTTCTGGTATTACCTGTTGTTGTGGTCCCCACAGTCAAAGGCCTTAGTGTAGTCAATGAAACAGAAGAAGACTTGTTTCTGACATTCCTTTGTTTTCTCCATGATCCAACTCATAGTTGCTCATTTTTGCTAAGAAACTGAGGGAGGGGGTTGTCTTGTCTTTGGGGGGTGGGGAGGGCTGTGCTATCGCCACAGACACCTTGTTTGTGGGTTTCCTGGGTGTGTGTGTGCGTGTGGATTGTGGAAGTTTTTGACCAAGAAAGGAACGGTTCTAAGTTCTGGGTGAAACTGACCTGCATCTTGTGAACCCAAACCTGAATCTGCTTTCTGCCCTTTCACCAGCAGGCAGAGGCGCCGACCTCGAGATGGGTCTTCAGCTGCCGCATGACTGCTGGGAAAGGCGAGTGTGCTGCTATGCCTTGCAACTCGCTTTGGTTGTGTTATGCATGCAAGAAGACAGATGATCATTTAGAGGAGGAGTAAGAATTACAGGTCAGAGAATTAAGGAGGTTTCTTCTTCTTCTTCTTCTTCTTCTTCTTCTTCTTCTTCTTCTTCTTCTTCTTCTTCTTCTTCTTCTTCTTCTTCTTCTTCTTCTTCTTCTTCTTCTTCTTCTTCTTCTTCTTCTTCTTCTTCTTCTTCTTCTTCTTCTTCTTCTTCTTCTTCTTCTTCTTCTTCTTCTTCTTCTTCTTCTTCTTCTTCTTCTTCTTCTTCTTCTTCTTCTTCTTCTTCTTCTTCTTCTTCTTCTTCTTCTTCTTCTTCTTCTTCTTCTTCTTCTTCTTCTTCTTCTTCTTCTTCTTCTTCTTCTTCTTCTTCTTCTTCTTCTTCTTCTTCTTCTTCTTCTTCTTCTTCTTCTTCTTCTTCTTCTTCTTCTTCTTCTTCTTCTTCTTCTTCTTCTTCTTCGGTGTCCTGATGAAACCCTGGGCTTCCAAAACGAAGCCACTTTCTTGGTTTTGCCGTTGGCCAAAATTACATCTTCATTGGTGCATCTTTCTGGCTGTAATTGGCAGACCAGGAAATGAGCCCCCCATGGATTCTGTATCTCTCCACATTCACACAACGTGTTTTTATCCTCCTTCAGCCCCCACTTGAGCCTGTTGGTCTTGCATGAAAGGGTTGAGCTGAGATCTGCTTTGGATATCTGAAGATGGGACTGAGTAGCCCAGCACCCCCTTCTCTAGTCGCCTCTTCTCCAAAGGAAACGGGCCTAATGCTCTCCACCATTCCTCACTGGACCTTTGGCCAGCATCGCTGGCTCTGCCTCCTCCCGGCAGACTCCTGGTGGTCAAGGCCCTTCTGAAACGGAGGTACCCACAACACGGTCCTCCGGCTGACCAAAGCGGAACAGAGGCCTGTGGCCCTTTCCTTTGATGGGGATGGAGGGTTTCAGGGAGCGCCGCCGCCACCTAGCCTGCCGTTTGCTTTGCTCTCTCATTTTTGCTACCATGCCACCAGGGTGGCCTCCTGGTCTCTGGGCCCCGGATGCTTGAAGGCTTGGGTTGAGAGCTCGGTCTAGAAATGGGGTGGGCCGTAGTTTGGACAACCCTGTTCTAAACCAAGCCCTCAGCCCAAGCCTTCAAGCGTCTGGGGCCCAGAGACCATGAGTTGACTCGGACCCATGGTGCACGTGTGCGTGCGTGCGTGTCTTCCAGCCCTCGTACCCCTTCCTAGGCTCTCTCGCTCCTTTCACAAGCACAAGATAATTGACTAGTTCACAGTCTCTCTCCTGACAAACAGGCAGATCCTGACAGATCTGCCTAACCTCCCCCCCAAAAGCTTTATTTCCCCTCGGCGGCGGTTGCTGCGGCTGCGGCTGCTTCCTCTCCTGCAAAGCTGATCAACATATCATTAGATGACATTAAGTACCTTGACAGAGGATGTGATGACACCTCATCACACCATGCTCTGAACACAGACTGAAAAGGTACGAATGCCACCTAATGAGCTCTGACTAGCAGTGGTGGGTTTTACATCCAGCCCTGGAGGGAATCAAGGGGAATCAAGCGCTAGAGACCAGTGGGATTCTGTGCTGGAAAGGCAGCAACCGGGGGGGGGGGGGGGGGGAGGGAGGGAGGTTCTTCCCCTCTCCCGGCACATAAAACAGGGAGGCCTCGATTGCAAATTGCTCAAATAGAGATCATTAGAATAGGCATTCTGGCATCGGATGCCCACTAACCCACAAGAGCCCGTGAAGTGCTGAGGAGAGCCTTTCACAGAAGACCTATTGCTTTGGATCAGGAGTGTCCAAACTTTCTGGGCCAGCAGGCCAGTCACGTGGTTTCTCCCACTGGAAGCATAAGTAAAACACGCTTTGCAATCTGTTTTGCAACAGGATGAGATGGATTGTAAGCTGCCATTTTCTCTACTTAAACCAGGGGTACCCAAACTATGACCCATGAGCCGGATCTGGCCCAATTCCAGTTCATCCAGTCCATGTTGCCCTCGTCTCCCCTGGAAGTGGAAGTAAAATGCTCTGCTTTAGATGCTTCACTTGGGCAACACAAACCTCATTGCCTCTTGGGAGAAGGGTGGAAATGGGTTTCCTCTCCCAAATGCTCCAAAGTGATAGCAGGGACTGTTGTGGTGACTTAGAGGTTAAGACACTGAACTTGACAACTGGAAGGTAGGCAGGTCAGCAGTTCAAGACCAGAGCGCTGCATGATAGAATGAGCTCCCATCCTCTGTCCCAGCTCCTGCCAACCTAGCAGTTTAAAAGCAAGAAATTGCAACTGAGATAAACAGGTACCGCTTCGGTAGGAAGGTAAACAGTGTTCCGTCTGATTCGGTGTCTAGTCATGCCTGACTCATGACCACAGAAATGTCTGCAGACGCAGACAGCGCTGGCTCTTTTTTCTCTATAGATAGAGATGAGCACTGTCGCCTAGGGTCGGACACGACTGGCTTTTGAACAAGGGCAACGGTGACCATTACAGCGAAAGAACTACAGCAACACCTTAGGTCCATGAACCAAGAATGCCAGAGAAAGGAAAGGGGAAGAGTGAAGTAATGGCAACCTGGAAGGAAGTAGCACACTCCAAGCATCAACGTAGTGGGAACAGGTATAAAACAGGTGGCAGAGTTGAAATGCCCAGGGAGAAGAGTGGCCGACGTGGGCAAAATGGACAGATGGAAAGGCAAATTGGAATGGTTACCTCCGCTCTGACAACCCAAGGGAATACTGACCAGCACAAAGAAAGACCTCATCCAAAGCCTATTCATCCCCACCTCAGGTTCCCAGAGCCAAACATGGACACTTACAACAAAACAAAACATAAACACAAGTTGGGTCACCGTGGAAATGAGATGCCTAAGGAAGGTTGCTGGAGTGACAAGAAGGGATAAAATCAGGAATGAGATCGCAAGGGACAGAACCAATCTTAAACCATATACAGAAACAATGAATAAACTGGTTTGCCCAGAGAATGTCTTGGAATTCCATACCATACAAGGCATCCTATGTGGAAAGAGGAGGAGGAGGAAGGCCATGAGGCAGGCCCAGAGGAAGGTGGAGTGAGAACATCAAAGGCACATTCCGAGAACACCAGAGAATGCCGTTGGAGCCTGCTAGAAGTGCCAGAGCAAGAACCTTGCCTCTCCCTGCCAAGAATGCGCCTAATGCTGCTTTTAATGTGCTCAACCCAATCCACCCCCCAGCCAAGATCCCTGCCCTCGCTCTCCTTCTACTCTGGGTTGCTTTGCTTGATGGCTTTCACATGCATCATTTGAAGCCTTGGGGATCTTGGACGGAGAGGCAATAATAGAAATGTTTCCATGGGCCAAAGAGAGGCCTCTGGCCAAGATACAGGGAGCTTCTCTTCCAGCATTGCCTGCAGAGGCCGAGGGCCAATGCCAGCCTTCTGCATGGATGCCCTTCCCTGGGAGCCACTCCGACTCACCTGGATGCTCTCTGTCTCCATGCTGGGCTTCTCTGGCTCCACCTCAGACTGGGTCTCCCTTGGTAAAAGTGGGGCTGGGCTGGGCTGGAGAAAGAGGGGAAGAGCCTCAGGCTTGCAGGCTGGCTGTGTGCTTTGCCCAGGTGGGCAGGCAGGGAGGACCAGGGGGGGGTGTCTGTCTGTCTACTTGCCTACCTACCTACCTGCTCAGTGCCAAGGTCTTGCGGCCTCAACAGCTGCTCCCGCAGGGCTATCCTCTCCTGCATTGCTCTCGCCAGCTTCTTCTTCTGCAGGGAGAATAACACAAACCATCAGCACTGGTTGCAGGAAGCGGCCAGGCGGGCGGGACGCTGTTTAGGCGCAGCAGGGCAGGCTTCACTTGCTTGTGCCAGGGCCAAACAGGGGGATACCATGAGCACACGGGGTTCGAAGCAGGCTCCTGCCGGAGGAGAAAGGCCATGAGTTTGCCTTGGTCAATCCACACGTTGCAAATGCTCTCCCTTTCGGCCTGTGGTTGGTCATTGCCATGGGAGCTAGAAACACACAGGCTCTGTTTGCAAATGAGCTGCTCCGGCAGGGAGCTTTGCAGGCATTGCGTGCCTGGAAGGAAAACCATTCCAATCGCAAGGTAATTTAGCATTCTGCCCCCAAACATGCTGGAGACTCATTTGACCCACCTCGGAAGGACGGAAGAGGCTGAGTCAACCTTGCCCCCTGTCATGATCGACCTTACAACGTTATGGCTGCAGGGCATCAGTTGAACCCTTGCACCACCCAGAGCCCCTAATAATGCATTGGGGAGGTGCTGCTAGCCAAGGTGGAGGAGGGGCAGGGCGGCCACTTACCAGATAGATATTGTACCTCAGCATCTTCTTCCGTGCATCGGAGACACTGGAACCCAGTTCTTTCAGTTTGGCCTTCATGTCGACCATCAGGTGAGCAGGGGGCTCCTGGTGGCTCTGCAGTTGGGTCACTGCAGGCATGAGGGGTCCCAAGGCTTTGTACAAGGCGGAGATGCACTTCCTGAGGAACGGCACAGGGGGGGGGGAGAAGGGGGAGGGAGGGAGGGAGGGGGGATCCTAACCTGCTCTCTCTGTGTGCATCTTCTTGACCTGCAGAGTTCCGGCCTGCTTGCACCTGCCTCTTATGGCCTCTAGCCAGGCGCTCTGGGATTCTAACCTCACCCCCTGGCCCTCCACATTGTTTCATGTTTCCATAGGAAGCAGCGTTTGGGAGGAGCCCAAAATTTTCCACCTTCAAGGGATGCAGCAAAGGTGTTCTCTAATGTGAACATCGTTGTTTGCATTGGGAGGGAGATTGGTCCTGCTCTTTGGTCCAGTGCAGGGAGGGGCTGGTTCGCTCCTTTTCCTGGAGATCATGTGACATGATTGGCTGGAGTCTCCCAAAACATGTTAGAATCCTCAAACAAAGGGGAAAGTCTGGCCAGGTGACCCTGCTATGGTCATAGAGAGAGTAGACCCGACCGCTGCCAGTGACTCAGCACCAATCGTCAAGTGGGGCTTAACTAACCTGACCAGCCTGAGGAGTAACGGCCTTGGTTGGCAAAGGCCACAGGGAAGGATGGGATCCCTCTCGATGGAGGGCTGCAGCGTCATCCATCCTGGCCTGGGAATGGGGGTGAGGACTTTGAAGGCCAAAAGGGCTCAGGAAATCCAAAAAGTGACTCATGGCACTGGATTAGTGGCGCAGCTGTCAACGCTGCAATGCAGAAGGCAAGCAGGAGGCCACTGCCTTCGACTGCTTCCAGGCCAATCTTCATGGCTGATCACGATGGGTTTTTTTTTAATCCTGCAGAAGCACCCAAAGGTGCTTTCTGGGTTGAAAAGCTTTTTGCTGGAGGAACTCTCTGCTCAGGGGACGACGCCCGAATGAGGCTCCTTTCATGTCCCCAAGACCTTTTCACACCAAAGTGGTCCCTATTGATCTACTTGCAATTTCTTGCTTTCAAACTGAAAGGTTGGCAGAAGCTGCGACATAGACAGGTGCTCAATCAGTTCAAGACTCGGGTCTTGAACTGCCGATTTGCTGATCTTCCAGCTAACCAGGTGAGCTTCTTAACCACTGAGTCACTGCAGCCCCTTATCGCTATGATGATAGCCAATGAGGGGCATGGGCCATTTGGAAGGAAGGATCAAACCCCCCTCCCCCCCAATGACATACCAGACCCTCTTCCTGACCCAAATGATCCTTCCTTAGCCTGCCCCAGCCGATGGTTGGGTCTTCTTAAAGGACTTCTCTTGCTCGGTCTGAGCAACCTGCCTTTGCTCACCTCCTGGGCGTTCCCACCCCACAGTGGTCGGATGCATCTTGAAGCACACTTACATCGTCTCTTCATCCAGCTCCTCCTCATCGCCACAAGTGGGGGTCTCACTCATGGAGCATCGAACTTCTGCAGCGAGAGGGAAAGGAAACTGGGGAGGGGGTGGCGGCACGGGAGTCCCTGGAGGGAGGGGATTGCTGTGTCATGACCCCCCACCCCCCAAAGAGATGCCTGGATCCTTGGACCAGGCTCCTTTCGCTTTGAGCTCCAGGGCTAAAGGGGCTTTGGAGCTTCTCTGCATAAGTCAGGGGCTTAACGTAAGGACTCTTTTACTTCCGCTTCTGGGAGCGAGGAGGGCTTTGCGGGATGGCTGAATTGGTGTTGGGGGCTGGATCCAGCCCCCAGGCCATAGTGACCGGCCCCCTGAACCACCTGACCGGCCCGCAGCCCAAAAAGTGGGGGGGGGGCACCCCTGGCTTAATTCTTAACAGAGGGGGCCATGGCTGTGATGTCAGACCTGCTTCATCAAGAAGGGGAAGCCACTGGTTCCTACCCTGCATCCTTCCGGTGTTGTCACCCCCACGGGGAGCCACCCCAAGAGCCTCCAAGTCTGCCTGGTCCCAAGGCCCTGCCCTCTGGCACCCACCACTGACCTGCTTCTGGTCTCTGCCCAAACTCCTGAACCCACTGCCTGGGAAGAGGCTCCCAACCTTCTCTGCCACTGGACAGGGGCCTCCTGTCCTGGGAATCCTCCGCCTCACTCCAGGCCCCACCATTCCAAGAGTCCTGGCACCACACACCATGGGCCAGAGTCAAGAGAGGGCTGGAGAGCTCCGGTCGAGAGCAGCTCGGTTTGGAAACAAAACTTGTCCTTGACACTGAACGGGCCTCCGAAAGAAGGCCATTCCCTAAGTGCTAAAGAGCCCTGGTTAAACTGCTGTACTGCAGCCAAAATGTTGCGAGTTTGATCCTGATGGATTGGGAACAAGGCTGACTAGGCTTTCCACCCTTCCAGGATTGGTCAAATGAGTATAGAGCATGTAGGGGACAAAAAGGCTAATTAACTCGTGAACCGGCCATAGCGCAATGGGACCAGAGGTATAGAAGTGTCATGGCTGTGGCTATTTGCTGGTGGTTGCCTTTAGGCACAGGGTGGTCTCTCCCACCCCACTTTCAAAGGCCACCTGGTTTTCTCCCACAAAGTCCACCACTTGATGGAGAGCATCTTGGCCTGGGGATGAGGAGGAGGACTTGGTGTGCCGAAAGGGCTCAGGACCAGAAAGGGACTCGTGGAACTGGATCTGTAGTACTATGGGTGTCATCATGCTGCAATGCGGAAGGCCAATGGAAGATATACGGCATTATATGGTTCCCAGGACAATTGTGGCTGATTGTCATGAGGATCACCAATATTTGGAATTGGAAACGGCACTTAAAAAGAATGTCCACCAAGGCTTTCTTCCTTTCTTGGAGTTGGTGAGGAGGAGGAGGAAGGTGGAGCAGAAGGGCTGGCTATCCCAAGAGGTTCAGAGAGAGCCCTCATCCTGCATGGGTGCTGGGTATTCTGGGATCTGAAGTCTGCTGGGGCTCTTTGGGGGCCCATCCATCCATCCATCCATCCATCCATCCATCCATCCATCCATCCATCCATCCATCCATCCATCCATCCATCCAAGTCCTCCACTGCACATTGACTAGGGATGGGGCCACCTGCTTCTCCCCTCCCCTCCAGGGACTCTCCTCTGCCCCTTTCCCTGCCCCATACGATCCTGGGGTGTGTATGAGTGTGTTAAGGGGCCTCCAGTGCCTCTCACCTGGGAGACTGGAGGGGGCACAGGCTCCGCTCTCCATGGATGGGAGGCTGAAAAACAAACAAAGACAGACAGATGTTTTGTTTCTCTGGGTTGCTTCTAATGCAGGAGTGTCTCAGCCACCACCACCCACCACCCACCCCTGGTTGAGGCTGGGGAGATTCTGCTGGGGCCCACACCAAACATGCCCCATGCACAGAACTAAGCATCCCATCCTGTGGCACTTTGCGGGCTGTGTGAATAAACAATTGGCAGGGGGGAAGAAGGAGGAGGAGGAGGAGGAGGAGACCTGGAGGAGAAACAACGGAGGAACTTGGGAAGATCATCAAGTGCAAAGATGTTTCAATGGAGACCAAAAACAGCACTCTTATATTCCTGCTCACCCTGTAAGGAGGGAAAATCTGGAGGATTGTGCCTCGAGGCGTAGTGGTTAAAATGCTCTACTGCAGCCAAAACATTGTGAGTTCTGTCCTGGTGGGGATGCAGGTTGACTCAGTCCCTTCCATCCTTCTGAGGTCGTTGGGGGCAAAATGCTAATTCCCTTGGGAAATGCCCAGAGGGGGCACTAAAGCACTAGGGGCAGGGACAGAAGTGTCATTGTAATGCTATATCCTTGTTAAATATAACGCATTTTAAACACAGTCCTTGTAAACTGAACTACCCAGTTGCTAAGGTCTTTGGAAGAGGGTCTTTTGGAGGATAGCAGTGGCTGTAGGGGTGTATGTGTTGTCTTCTGAATGGGGGGGTGGGGGGTATCGTTGTTGATATTTATAATTTACTCATTTTATTTAATTTGTATTGTAAATATTTATTTTAAAAAATAATAATGTTGTAAACTGCCCAGAGTGGGAAAATATTCCAGTTGGGTGGGATATAAATTTAACAAATAAATAGAAATAAAATTAACATTTATTCCATGTAGGGGAGGGCTTTCTTCTAGATCGCCCCCAGACTGTGGCATGCAATCCTTTTGGAGCTGTGATCCATTTGCCCCCCTCACTGCTTCTCTCGGAGAACCAAGAGAAGTTCATGCATCGGCAGATGTCTCTGCAACAACATTGGTTCTTCTTGTTGTTGTTCAGTCGTACAGTCGATCCCGACCCTTTGCGATGACCCCATGGACCCCATCGCCCTCCAGGCACCCCTATTCTGCACACGCAAACAGACCTGAGAAATCAAGTCCGCTTGCATGGGGTTCTTTTAGCCATTTGGAGATCACGTCACCCACTGGCCAGGCGGGCCATGACGTGTGCTTTCGCCCCCCCCCCCGCTTTCACCTGGCCCAAGGTGAGTTTTAGTCCCAGTCTAACATCATTGACAAGAGATGGGCATCACTGCCTAGTTAGATCACTCAAGCCAACCCCCCCCCCCCCGGGCACCCCGACAAGGGTCTCACCTGTAAGAAGGATTTTTTAAAAAACACTTTTAAAAATGTTTAATTTCCTGTGCTGCTTTTTAATGGTGCACTTAAATTAGTTTAACGGTTATTACAGTGGGGTTAGGATTATTTGATTTTAATTCTTTTATGTTTAACTTGTTTTTTTTAAGATAATTGTAAGCTTTGAAGTCTCCAGTGCTTTGAAAAACAAATGAAATAGGTATTCTTTCATTTTGAGGAATTTGTTTTGAGATTAGCTAGACTGTTTCTGAGCCACCAATATGGATAGTTCTTTTTTTTTTAATTGATACTTGATGGTGTTGTTTTTGTAAATTAGGTCTTACTTATTGTCATCTTATGAGTTGTGTGTTTCTTGTTTCATTTATTGAGGTCTCTGGTTTTAATTATGTTTTATTCATTGCTCAGAATAGCTCACTAGTGGGTAGTGTGCAAATATAATAAACAAACAATAAACAAATAAATAAGTGAGCAAGCTTTGAGAACTACTTTGTAGTGGAAAGGTAGATGCCTGCAGACAGTCTGTGTTTGTGAAATTAGACTTCAAAAGAATCATCAAATGAAGCAAACGAGTCTTCTAATCCCAATGATGAAAGAGACCCAGATTTTGAGACCTCGCTTTAGTTAAGAGTTTGTATTTTCCAGTCACGGACTATCTTTAATGTTTGTTTCTGAGTTCCTATTTTGAGTTTGAGATATGAGGGGAGGCCGGCCGGCCGGCCACCTGGCCAGCCAGCCGGCCGGCAGGCCGGCCAACCGACAGACGGATGGATTTAAGAAGAAATATACCCTATGCCTCCAGCAGAGGGCATTGTAAGAGAGCTCTTTTGAGGAACAAAAGGGGTTGTGCTTAAGCCAGAAGCTAGGCACTGGTCCATCCATTCCTGCATCTGAGATGCTGCATGACTTGGGAGTGTTTTGGCAAAAGGCACTAGACAATTCGCCCTGAGTGACCTGTAGCCCTTCTTTGTGCATGTGGAGAAAGGATGGGCTCTTCATTGCCAGGGTGAAAGATGGCACCGACAGGTCAAAGTCCGTTCTTCCAGGTTGCAGTTCACTGGGTTGGAATTCTACCTTCACCACAGATCCTCTGCAGCTTTGCAATCAGGTGGAAATGATTTATGGCTCCAAGAAAGTGAGGGCTCAGTCTTTCAGAAGGCAGCAGGTAGCATCATGACTGGAAAGAGCCACCAGGGCTGCAGAAGTTGGCATGGGGCATCTAAGCAACAGGATCGCTGAAGGGAGGAGTCAAACTGACATCTTCTGGTTCAATGATTTAACCATCATGCCTAAAAGTCCCCCCCCCCCAGTTCCACTTTTGGGGCAAGTCTTCCTTTTGAGGTGCCAGGGAAGAATTCTGGAGGACATTCTGAGTTGAGAGGGGAATTGGGTCTCTTGAGAAGCAGGATTAATTCTCTGCGTCATCCAGGAAGAGCCAGGCCAGTCGTTCTTAACTAGTGGTACACATTGGAGAACATCATCTGAACTGACTGGTGGTTAAGTCCTGGGGGTGGAGTACTTAAACTGCTCTTCTGAAGCCAGAAGGTTGTGAGTTTGATCCTGACCAGGCATCAAGGTTGACTCAGCCTTCCATCCTTCCGAGGTTGCTCTAGCAAGTTCTTCTTTGTGGTCTCCGTGAATCCACATGAATGGGTTTACTGCATGTACACGCAGTAAACCCATTCATGTTGGTTCACAAGGACCATGAAGAAGAAGAAGGACAGCTACAGGCAAACCACCTGCCATTCTAGAGCAGGGTGTTCAATCCTGACCAGGGCTCAAGTTTGGCTCAGTCTCTTCCATCCTGCTGGGGTGGGGTGGGGGAATGCTAATCCACTTGTGAACTGTTCAGAGAGTGCACTAAGCACTTCTGTGGGGCAGTATATGGGAGTGGGGTTGCGTTTCCCCTGTTGATTTCTAGAAGGCAACTAGAGGCTTCTCTAAACAGTCTTTGGATGCTTCCCGATATTTCCTCCCCTGGCCAAACACCACAAGATTCGCAGGATTTCTTCCAACGGCTCTCCTCTCACTCCCCAGGATATTTTGGCCTCTCTGGAAGGCCTGTATTGTTTTGACCTAGGCTTTGGCTTTGCATTTGTAGGGTCCAAAGTTCCTCTCCATGTCCTAAGCTCCGAGTTTGGAAAGCTTTAATTATTTCACTGTTAGGTTTTAAAACCAAACCAAACAAAAAGAACAACCACCACCAATAAACCAAAAACCTCCAGAGGTAGAACTGCAGTAAGGTAGGAATTTAAGGGGCAATTTAAACTCTCCCAGGAGGCCTAGAAGAGCAATGGGCGAGGAAGGATCTGGCCTAGTTGTATTTTGTATTTGCATGCCGCTCTATTCGCCGAAGCAGCTAACAACAACATAAAGAATACAAGACAGTCTCACACAGTATCACATGACAAAACATATTAAGATGTCACATATCAAAGTGTCACATCCCACGAAGGGGATGAGTTTCCCCTCGGGAAGCATGGGATCTCCCTGTGCTTCTCCCTGAGCTGGAGGACCTCGCCCCGCTGCTTCCCCCGGAGCCATACCACCGCCCGGGCATGAGAGGTAGCTGTGGCTGCCGTCACCATCCTCCTGGCCCCCTCTGGCCGGAGGGTTAAAAAGACGATGTATTTTTGAATATTGCTGCTATTGTTTATTTTTGTATGTTGCATTTTACTGTATTATGATTAACTGTATTGTGTTATGATGTTATATTCATACTTTATATTGTAATATTGCTGTTGTTCCATGGAATGTTATATTTGTGGGTTTTTGTGGGCCACCCTGAGTTGGTTTTACTGAGTAGGGTGGCACACAAGTCAAATGAATAAATAAACAAATAAAAATAATTTGTTTAATACATTTTCTCCCCCTCCTTTTTCATTGCTTTTAACAGCTTTCAATGTAGTATATAGTTGAAGATGGATCAGCAGCTTTTTCTTTGTTTGTTTGTTACTGTAAAAATGAATTTAGCGATTCAATCTGAGATTTGTGAATATTTCAACTGAATTAAAAAAAAAACCTGCCCGTTCTCCAGAACAAAGTAACTCACCTGGAGGTTTGCCGGCCAGGTGTCCGGAGCGGAGCCCACCGTTGTAGAGGGTGACAACTGAGGTCTTCGTCAGCTGAACCTTGCTCAGACTTTCTAGCACCTCCTTAAAGCAGCATCTCACCTGCTGCTATTTCCTATTTGCCAGAGGGATGGATGATGTCACAAGTTGATTTGATGACATCACAGAGGACAGTGTAAGGAAAGCAAGACCCCCCGCTCCCTTTGTTGAGGCAAATGAATTGATGTTTGCATTTTAACAACCGTCCATGTGGGCCGGGGGGTGGGAGGGTGGGGAGGAATTTTGGGAGCTGTAATTTTAAAAAAGAAAAACCAAACTTTCCAAGTCCACAAAAGATGCGGAATAAAAGATTCTATGGGACATGATTCCAAGTCATTTGTCAATCTGCTTGTGTATTTGGAAGGAAGTACTAAGGCAAGAGTGCCCAAACTACAGTCCATGGGCCGTATCCAGCCTCCAGCACCAATCCATCTGGCCCATGCCACCCATGCCACTCCTGGAAGTGGAAGTAAAATGTGGCCATATGGGTGTGTTGTATTTCCGCTTCCAGCAATGGCAAGGGTGGCATGGGCCAGATGAATTGGTATCAGGGGCTGGATCTGGCCCATGGATGATAGTTTGGGCGCCCCTGGTTTAAGCAGAGACAATGGCAGCCTAAAAATCTATCTCATCCTGTTGCTTCCGCTTCCAGAGGGAGGAACCACGTGACTGGCCTTCTGAGTCACATGACTGGCCCACGGGCCGGAAAAGTTTGGCCCCCTCCTTGTCCTAAGGGCAGCTGGTTTATCAGTTCCCACAATGCAGAAAGGAGGAGTGAGCAGGAGAGGAAGCACTTGCGGTGTGCAAGACTCCATTGCCTCTTCTGGGCTTAAACACGCCTGCCTCGCGCATGCCCGTCGTTGGGGCCGAGTGAGTTCAGTCTCTCCCAAGTGAGAGAAGGCTGGCAAGGCAGCCGTGGGGCAGCTCCTGACTGGAAGGAGGGTCCGGGTGGGGCAGGCCCCACGCCGCCCCGTTAGATGGACTCCCTCTGAAGAGAGCTCAGCTCGTTAGTCGGGGGCCTGAGATTACCCGGGAGGAGGCTTGCCAGGGGGTTTGTTGCCACCGCTGCAGCAAAGTCTTGTAACATCTGAAAGAGCAAAACAAAGCATTGCTGAGGGCAAAACGTTTGCAGGCGGGATCCGCCTCTTCAACCGGGGGGGGGGGGTTTACTGTAAACTGGCAGGCACACTGGCCCATTGGCGGGGAGGGGGGCAGCATTGACACCAGGGAGGTGAGAAGGAAATGATGTGCAAAGAGGCAGGAGGTCATTGTAAAGGTAAAGTTCGCTCTTGCTCAAAAGCCAGTCGGATTCGACTCGAGGGTTTGGTGCTCATCACCATTCACAGCCAAAGAGCCAACACTGTCTGCACCCGCTGTTTACCTTCCCACCGAGTGGTACCTATTTATCTACTTGCAATTTCTTGCTTTTGAACTGCTAGGTGGGCAGGACCTGGGACAGAGACAGGAACTCTCGAGTCTCAAATTGCTGACCTGCCAACCTTCCAGTCATTAAGTCCAGCGTCTTAACCACTAAGACACTGCAGGGGTAATTGCAGGGGATCTTAAATGAATGGTAAATCAGTTTTTGTGGGCATTCACGAAGCAATCTTAGTGGCAACACAAACGTCTTGGCGCTGGAAGGCATTAGAAGACAAGAATCATGAGAGAAACATCACATGTGGACACACAGGCCAGGGCCCGAGAGGAAAATGGCTCACCTCTCAGTCTATGTATGGATCCTAGGATTGCAGGTGGCATGAGTAGATCCAGCAAAGGTGCTGGGCTGAACAGATGTGGGGATGGATTGGCCATTGGGGGACAGCCACAGGGCCTGGCCACGGGGTTGATGTCTCAGTATGTGGGAAGTGGTGGCTGGCGAGGAGCTGTTTTAGGGTCTGGGGGAAGGAGGAAGGCAAATACGAGCCAAGCCTGCCAGTAGCCCAAGGCTTGGGCAATGGACAGGTTGTTGTCCGGCCGGGCTGGGCGGGGGCTCTTGAGGACAACGGGCTCCCCTTTGTAGTCTGGCACAGGAACGAGGATAACGACGGTTCTTTCACGGTGAAGCCAGGATTGTTCCTGAGGTTGCAGATGGCGAGCTGAGATGCTGTGGTCCACATGGACTCTTTGAGGATCGCTCCATGTATGTAAACCAGCCAGTGGTGGGATGTCAAAAATTTTACTACCCCACCATGACATCACCACAGTGTGGGCGGAGCTAACATCATGGGTAGAGCCAATGTCATGACATCATGATGTTGTGGGCGGAGCCAAAGAAAAAATTATAAAAAAATAAAATAAAAATAAGCACACACACACACACACATACACACACCTCAACCCACCTACCCACCCACCCACAACACAAACCTGTAAATAAATAAATAAATAAATAAATAAATAAATAAATAATACATTAAAATACCCACAACACAAATCAACCAGAGCTTTTAAATCAGAGCTTAAAGCTTATTCTGGCTAATCTTTCTCACACTGGGTCAGATGGAAGGAACTACAGAATGAACTCACCACAAGATGGCTTCATTTTGGCACTTTTCAACTTTTCAACAGTTAAAGAAGTTAGGTACTAAGTCTTTGCCTAACCAGTTCTCTAGGATATCTAGGGGAGCAGGCTATAGGGAGCTTCAGGTTAGCAGCTTCTCTTCCTCCTCCCCGCTTGGGAGGACAGCAAGGAGGCCGTGCATACGCACCAAGCACTGTAGGTGTACATGCACACCAAGTGCTTGGCACACATGTGCAGTGGAGGAACCAGTGAAAAGGTAAGCCCTGAAGGTGGTTCCCCCCAAAAGCTGCAACCGGTTCTCCAGGACACTGGGAAAAGTTACTACCGGTTCTGGAGAACTGGTGAGAACCTGTTACATCCCATCACTGAAACCAGCGGTGGCCAAACTATGGCCTGCAGACTGGACCTGGCCCCCAACGCCAACTCATCCAGCCCGCACCTCCCTCATTGCGCCCTCGTTGCACCCACTTCCAGGGGGTGCGTGGGCCAGATGAGTTGGCATTGGGGACCAGATCCAGCCAGTGGGTTATAGTTTGGGCACCCCTGATGTAAACTTTTCTGACATCACAGCCACCTGCAGAGGCTGTGGCCGAAGTTGTTACTGGTGGAGATATCAGCTGGGTGACAAGACACCGCCATGACGTTACAGCAATAGCAATTTTACACCCTTTATACCACCCAATAGAACTTACTGCACCCTCTGGGCAGTTCACAAGGGAATTAGCATTTTGCCCCCCAACATGCTGGGGATTCATTTTAACCACCTTGGAAGGCTGGATCAACCTGGATCCCCATCACGATGGAACTCACAATGTTTTGGATGCATTACTGCAGTTTAACCTCTGTGCCATCAGGGCTCTACACATTTAATGAGCTTTACTAGACTTATTCATTTATTCAAATGTATATCCCACCCTTCTTATCAAATTATCACTCTGGGCTATGACAATCTAAGAGAAGAATAATGATGGCAAAATAAAATATGATATTTTGGAGAAAGACTCTTTAGTAGTTTATGGGCGGCAAATTTCTGAGCGCCTCCTTGCATTCTTCTGCCTTAGCTGGTTTGCAGAAAGCAAGCGATGATGGGGCTTGATGGTTGTGAGCTGGAAGCCAATTCGACAAGGTTGGCCCACCCCTGGAAAGAACTGGTTCCTTGCGTGGGTCAAATGCACTTCCCTTGGTGTGGGGAACCCCAAGTCCTCCCCCGCCCCCCATTGGGACAAGGCATGGAGTTGGGGGGGGGCATGGTTTGTCAAGAAGAGGCTTTACAGTATTTGGTGTTCTTGTGACATTTCTCTGATATGTTCCCTCTCCACTTTCCTCCTCTGGGTCTGCCTTGGGGTCTTTGTCCTTCTCCTCTTTCAATATCCACCCTGTAAGGTATGGAATGCCAAGACATTCTCTCCCAGTTTATTTGTTGTCTCTGTATGTAGTGTAAGATTGGTCCTATTCCAATTCTTTCCCTTTAAACCTCATTCCTGATTTTATCCTTTCCAGACATTCCAGCAGCCTTCCTCAGACATCTCATCCTGCCAATTCTCTAAATCTCCACTCCTCACCACCCACTCATTTTACTTTGGCCCATGATGTTTGTGCTACAGCAAAGATGCCCAAGACCACTGGGGGAGACCACTCCCTCCAGATTTCCCAGGCATGATTCAGCTTAAAGTATGGCTTCTGATGAGATAATTATAGAATTGATTGACTGTGATTAATCTGAACTAGTTAACACTTGGCTCAGGTCTGCCACAGAGCCCATAATCAACTAGCAGGGAGACCTTTGCAGTACTGGGTCCGGCAGATCTGTAGGAAATTCCGACACGGATCAGTGTTCCAGTTCCTTTTCAAGCTTGCAATGTTAATCAGGATTAAGCAGAGCCCGGCTGTGATACATTACAAAAAGCCCCCTTTAAGTTCCACTTGGCAAACTGGAAGCAGAGTGGGTTGATTTGCCCAAGGCACGCCTGTCAGGACCGAGCATGTCTGTGGCACCTGCAGGCTGGCATTTCTCCTCTTTGATGACCCAAAGCTGGGTTAGAGAAATCTAAGGCCTGGGAGGGAAACCGATCTGGTTTGGCCCTGAAACGACAATGGCCAGCCAGGATGTTTGCAAGGGCCAGAGGCAAATTCTCTTCCCAGGTGCTCTTTGTAGCACAACTTTGACAGCCTTTCCGTAACAAGACATGCTTGGGTGCAAACAGGTGCTTTATGGTCTTGTCGCTGCAGCTGTGAACATCACTCAATTCAAAGCATTTCGTTAAGTTGCCAGAGAGTTCACAAGGTGTCTGGACGAGCCTCGCATCACCTGTCCCTCCACCTGTCCCGGGGGGGGGGGGGCTTTAAGAGGCTGGGGCTTTAAGAGTTTTTGCACTGCCGCCAGGAGCATCTGTGGCTGGGCGGAGAGGCTTGTCACTTGTCATGGGATTTAGTAATTGTTTTGTTTTTGCTTAGTTTTGTTTTTTCTGTATTTTTTTGTAATTTTTGTAATATTTGTGTGAACTTAAGATTTGGAATTTTTGATTATTACTTGATATTGATGCCTATTGAATTTTCGATGCTGTAATGATATTGTGATTTGTGATGTTTTGTGGCATTGATACTGATTATTTATTTACATGTTGTGTTTATGAGTCGGTCCAAGTGAGTAGGCCGGTATAAAAACTGAAATTAATAATAACAATCATAGCTAAACTTTCTCTGGAGGCAAAAATGATGCTATTGGAAGTGTCCTACTTTGGGCACAGCATGAGAAGGAGGCAGGAATTTCTAGAAGCGAGGATAATGCTGAGAGAGGTGGAAGGCAGCAGGAAAAGAGGAAGGCCAAACATGAGAAAGATTGAGTCTGTAAAGCAGAGAAAATGGCAGCTTAAAATCTGTCTCGTCCTGTTGCAAAACAGATGGCAAGGTGCATTTTACTTCCACTTGTGACCGGCCCGCTGAACCACGTTTAGGCACCCCTGCCCTAAAGGAAACCAGAGCCACGAGCTTGTTAATGCTGAGCAAGGCCATTGAGGGCAGGGCCTTTTGGCGATCTCTCCTTCACAAGATCGCCATAGGTCAGAGGCAATTTGATGGCACGTAACAACAACCCTAAGACAGCAACCTGTGTGAAACGCTGAGCCCCCCCCCCCCCCCCGGTGTTGGCTCTCTGCAGTGCTGCTGTGCCCATTCAGTGCAGGCAGGCGGCATCTCCACTGGAATGCCATAGGCTTGTTCCTGCAATCCGATTCCCCTCTTCTGCAGCCAGGAGTCAAGCCCCTGCCTCTCCTGTAGCTCTCTCCCCCATGTGCCACTGACGCCCAAAGGCCTCTGCAGCAGGGGAGGTGGGCCTGCCAAAGGGTGCCTGATGTCCAGGTCTAAGATCCAACCAGGTGAGCTTCTTTCCAGGGTGAAGTCCCCTCACCTGACGGAGCTGAATGGCCAGGTTTGCGCCTGCAAGTCACGCGGTGTCTCTCCCTTCCTGCCCGGGAATATCTGCTCCTTCCCGGAACCCAAGGAGTGCCTGCCTGGGTTTGCTCATCCCTCGCCCTGGCTCCTGGCCATGGGCTTTCCTGAAAGGCTGCAAGGGCCTCCTTGGTGTTGTCATCAGGAAACAGAGGAGTTGGTCCTTACTCAAAGAGGGGGTGTGTTTGGAAGAGGACAGGGAACGGGTCGAATCCCAATCTGGGGAAAGAATCAAGTCAGGGCCAGCCTAGGTTGCCGAAGGAGGGCAGGCAGGTGAGGGTGGGGGAAGGGCCGCCTTCCTGGGTCCAAAGTCTCCAAGAAGAGGCAGTTGAGACTCCTCCGTTCATCGCCACATCTTTGTCCCATTCTCTTTCTCTGCAAAAACAGCTCAACTCTCTCTCCCCCCCCCCGCCGCAATCACCCTTGTCTTTCGCCTCACCTCTCGCCCTCTGTACCTGTGTGTGACCCACAGCGGGCTGGGTCTCCCCCCCCCCACTGCTCTAAGGGTCCTGGTGGCGCAGGGGTTGAAACTCCTGTACTGCAGACATAATGTTGTGAGTTCAGTCCTGAACAGGGGCTCAAGGTTGACTCTGCCTTTCCCATCCTTCCAAGGTCAGTCAGTGTGTGTGTGTGTGTGGAGGGGGGCAAAATGCTAATGGCGTTGTGAACCCCCCAGAGAGGGCACTGACTAAGGGCTATTATGGCGAGGGAGTGGAAAAGTCTCATTGCTCTTCTTGCTATGTGTATCCATGTTCAATGTAGCCAACCATGTTCGAACTAAGCCAGGGCTCTCTCTCCACAAGGTCTGCTTTGGCCTCCCAAGAAGTCCTTCTTTGTGACCTCCGTGAAGAAGGCCGATCCCATCCTGTGGGTTCACCGGTGGGAGGTGACCACGAACAAGGCAACCTGTGATTGTAGGTAGAAGAGCCCTGGCGAGGCAGGGGTTTAAACGGCTGAACTGCAGCCAAAAGGTGGTGAGTTTAAGCTCCCCGCGTCTGTCAGTCTGTCTATCTAAGAGGGGGGGGGCTTCTCCAAGCGGCATCACCCACACACTCCCCCCCCTCTCGGGCTTTGCTAATAGGAAGCGGTGGCGGGGGTGTGTGGACCCCCCTCCCCCCCCAAATTGGAAGAACCCTTCAGGGCTTCTTCGCTTTCCGGACGAGTCCTTTGGTTCCCGGCCGGACGTTCGTCGCCCTCCTTTTTTGGGGACAGCTGTTTCCTCTCCCCCCCGGGGGGCTGAACCGCCTTCCCAGAAGAGAAGGGGGCCTGGGGGGCGCGGGCAGGGGGGGGGGGCGTCCTCCCGAAAATCCCCGCCGATTGCTGGCACCTCGGGGAAAGGGCTTGGACCCAGATCCGGCGGTTCCCGCTTGTCGGGATGGGTGGGAAAGCGGACGTAACCCTCCTCCCACCCCCCCACCCCCTTTACCCCATCCGTCGGGGAGGGAGGGAGGGGAGGGCCGGAGCCAGAGAGGAGCAAGAAAAGGGGGGGCCGAAAGCCCTCCTGAGCTAACAGCCCCCACCCCCCACGTGCCAGTGTTATATAACCCCCCCCCCCAATCTAGAACCCTGGAGGGAGGGACGGGAGGGGGGCCCTTGTTGTCCCTCCCCCCCTTCCTCTCGCCTTCTGGGCCAAACGCCATCGCGACCTCTCTCTCTTCCCCGGGCGGAGGGGGGGGAGGCGCCCCCCCCTTTTTGTGTGTGAAAAAAAGTTTTATTTTCCTATTGACCAAAATGGTTACAAATATAACATGTATAACACGAACCCCACCCATACATACACGTACCTCCTCTAGTCTCTAACCCCTCCTCATCACCCACTACTAACTACTTTAACTACCGTTAACAATCTCAATAAACAAAGCAGACAAAACAACAACAAAAACACACCTTTCTTCCTCCTCCTCCTCTTCAAGTTCAGCCTCTGATTCCGAATGTTGGTGATGCTCCTGGTGATCAGCCATGAAGAGTGTCCTGGGAGCAATATCATGCAGTGGCCTTCCACCGACCTTTCACATCGTAGCGTGTCACCCAGAGTACCACATGGGTCCCGTTCCTTCCTGCAAGTCCCTTTTCCCCCTTTTGGCACACAAAGACCCCCTCCTCAGCCCCAGGAGGCCAGGATGGATGAAGCTCCCTCCATCAAGATGGATTACAGTGGGGCCCTTTAATCCACTTGGGGACCCTCCTCTCCTCACCCTTCCTACCCTGTGGACTTTGTCAGCCAAGGCCACCAGTCGTTAGGGTTGTCAGGTGAGTTAACTTCTGCCTGACAGATTGGGGTTGAGTTGCTGGCAGAGTAGGGTCTACTACTCCATGACCATAGCAGCATCACCTGGGAAGACTGCATATTCTACTCTGACAGACAAACAAACAAACATGTCTGGGATGCCAAGGATACACAGGCGCCCCCTCCGCCCCACCCCTTCCCCATCAAAGGCACCCACCTTGCCCCACTGCAAACACCCACCATGGGTGAGGGCCCTTCCATTCTAGGTTCACCTCCCTCCCCCCTTTTCTAGTATTGTCTGGAGAATTGAGTCAGCCAAGCCCATCCACTCTGCCTGACTTTTGCTCTCCAGACAGCAAGAGATCCTGACCAGCAGCCAAGAGAGACTCTTCCTGAAGAGATGAGGATCCACTTGGGAACTTGGGATCAAGGTTTGAGAGAGCTCCAACCTTTCTGGGATTCAGGTGGGACCATTTAATCCCCTTGGGGGCCCTCCTCACCCTTCCTACCCTGTGGACTTTGCCACTCAAGGCTGTTAGTCCTCAGGGCTGCTGGGTTAGTTAACTCCCACCTGGGGAAGTCGCTGGGAGTCGTAGGGTCTATCTACGGCACTATGACCATCGCAGGACAGCCTGGCCAGACTGGTTATCTGATGAGTTTCAGCATCAACTGCAAAGTGGCAGGCAGTTTTCAAGAGAGGGCTTGAGGTCCTCAGGTGTGGAATAGTGGGACTACAGATATTGGCTGCCCCTCCCCCCCCCCTTTGCATTGCCTCTTATCTTGGCTTTGGTCTTATCTTGTTTCTCTCTGCAGTTTTACATGGAGTGGAAAACTGGAAGACTAGGAGGAAGAATTCATTAAAACACCAGTCACATCTCTCCCCCACCCCCTCCCGGGGCCAACACACATTTAGACCCTTCCATGGGCATCATTTCCTGTTATCGAGGGGATTTTCCTTTTAAAAAAGGATAGCAAAATCTGTTGACAATCCAAGGGGTTCAGTCCAAAGTCTGCTCCATTGAGCAGCTGCTACAGAACCACACAATCTCCACAACCACAACAGAATGCCCGGAACAGGGATCCTTCCCCTCCCTCAGCACATCTGCTGGCAGGAAGAAGCCGGCAGGTTGCCAAGAGAAGTGGAAAAGAAAGCGAAAGAACGTCTTCTGGAGGGCTATAAAGCAGGGCAGCAGCAGCAGAAGAAGGGAGAAGCTAGCCAAGGTGCTGACAGCCCGCAAAGGACGAGGAGGAGGAGGAAGAGAAAGAAGAGGAGGAAGATCACCCCAGCCCTGAATCTCCCAGCTTTGCCATGGCTCTCCCTTCCATGCTCAACTTCTGCCTCCTGGCTGCTGCCGCCGCCATGGCTCTCTACATCCTACCTGCCCAAGGTATGATGTCTTGGTGGGTCCCTGGACCACTGCTGGTTCTCCCTCCCTCCCTCCTTCCTTTCCTCTCGCTTTTTCTCTGATGGATAGGTTTGTAAGAGGTGGGTAAAGGTGAAGGTCACCCTGGCTCAAAAGCACTAGGCTCAAGAGCACTAGGCTCAAGAGCACTAGGGTTCAGTGCTCATCTCTGTTTATGGCTCAAGAGCCACGCTTTCTGAGTTTACAGACATTTCTGCGGACATGTGGCGGGCATGCCTAGACACCAGAGCACACGGAACACTGTTGACCTTCCCACTGAAGTGGTCCCTGTTTATCTACTTTCAATTTCTTGCTTTCGAACTGCTAGGTTGGCAGGAGCTGGGATAGATGACGGGAGCTCACTCTGTCGTGCAGTACTCAGGTATCAAATTGCTGACCTGCTGCCTTCCAGTCAGTTCCTTAACCACTTGACCAGAGTTCATAGATGAATTTTTTTTGAAGTGGTAGCCTTGTAAGTCTGTGTTTAAAGCATATCAGAGAATAAACAAATCAAAACGTCAGAAAACATTGTGAGACTTTAAAGATTCACTGCTGTAGTTTAATGAGAGCTTTCGTGGATCAAGTCCACTTTGCCAGACATAAGAGTGAAACTTCATGGCATTAATTTACTTGTAAGCAAGTTAAGTTCTGCCAATCCTCAATTAACTCATTAACAGATGTTTATTTTACATCCATTTACTAACCATTTACAACTCAACAGAACCAAACGTCAGGGCAATAAAGCTGAATGCCAATCAGAGATCTTCTGTAAGAAGCCACATTGATTTGTAAACTTTCTTGTTCTGCTGGCTAACCCATGTGTGCCTCTGTACCTTATGTGTATAAATTAATGCCGTGAAGCCTCACTCCCATGTCTGGCGAAATGGACTTGATCCATGAAGGGTCACTTTGAAATACAGCAGTGAGTCTTTAAGGAGCCACAACTTTTTTGTCTGTTTTGGTTTTTGTTTGCTCTCAAAGCAATGTTACAAGGGCCTGCCGGCCACTCGGAAGCCCTGCTTCCTGTTCTCCCAAGCCTCTAAGGGTCTTTCTTCAGCAGCTTTGAGAAGAGGTCACTGTCATCATTGGTCGGTGGGCTCCTCGTCAAGGAGGAAGGGTTCCTGGAGGTTATCTAGCCTAGGCCCAGCTCCGTGATGGAGGAGGCAGGCCCGGGCGACCACCTGGCCTTCCACTCCCACTTTAAACACCACCTCCAAATGGGCAGGCTCTCCTGGCTGATGGTGGTTTCCTTTTCCTCAAAGCTGGAAACGGCTTCTTCTTCACTGACTTTGGTGCAAAACCTGCCAGCTCAAAGCCACCAGCGACAGGCAGCGTTCGAGGACCGAGGCCGTTGGGTCTCTCGGCTTCCCGGGGAAGCCCATTTCTCACAGCTTCCAGGCGCCTCCTCATCTCTGGGACATGTTCCAGTTGGTCCATGTTCTTCTTCTTAAAAAGGGGTCCCCAGAACTGGACCCAGGGTGACCCAGAGATTTGCAGGACAGAATGGGGGTCTTCCATTCCATGATCCATCTGGGCACTTCACTTTGGGTCACCTTGCTAAGGAGTGAATTGCTCTTTTGTATGCAGCCAGGCGGCTTGGGTGTAGCATTGGATTGACTGAAGACCATCGTGGGAGCCTTCCATGTGCTCCTTTCCGCGTGCAGAGTCTTTCTCATTTGTTTTTATTTGTATCTCCTTGCATGCAAGACTTGAGGGTTGGCCGGCGCTTGCAGAATTTCACCCTCTGAGTTTAAGCTCTTGATTCTGTCCCTTCTGCTATCAGCTCCTTCCCTCCCTCCCTAAGTTGAGTCCACCTGAAAATTGGCTAAGACTTTCTGTCCAGTACCACATCCTGAGTCTCTCTTCAGGTTCTTGTAGAATTATACACAGATCTCATTGCACCCATTTTGCAGAAGAAAAAACTGAGGACAAGAGTAAGCCTATCTGATATAGTAACAAATGAGTAGGATTTTGAACCTGTTCACCTACTGGGTGTACAGAACAGCAACCCATAAGCGACTTGCCTGTCTACCAGTTGCCTCATTCGTCTGGATTCAGATACACTCGTCCTTTGTAAGAGCACAGAAAGATGTCTTCCCACCCTCACAAATTGCTAGCTAACTAGACAGACAGACAAACAGATAGATGGGTAAGTAGGTAGGTAGGTAGGTTGGTAGGTAGAATAACATTAAGTAGGTAGCTGGA